>VYZW01006384.1:210087-233859 GCA_013401315.1 Balaeniceps rex | reverse complement strand
GTTTTTATTCCCCCCCCCCCCCAGTAGTTTACTTTTGTTTACTCTGATTTCCTTTATTAAATATTATTAACAATTTCATGTGCTACTTTGAAGGGGGTTTTACAAATCCAAACGGTTGCATACAAACTGTGACTTAATTGCTTTGGTTTGCAAAATATATCTCTGCTTCTCTGGAAAGAATTTCTCCCTGTGACCACAGGAGACCTTCAGGCTGCCTCCCTCCTTCCCCTTCTCCAGCCGGAAGATTGGCAGACACAGGGGCAGTTGTTAAGGCACCCCAGATATTGCGGAGCCTTTACAGCTGTTTCGTTTTTTTTAAAGAACAAAATGTAAATGTAGCGCTCTTATTTTTCAAGATCAGCGTGTGAATGGGCTGGGCGTTCAGGAATAGTGAATACAGGGCCAGGGGGGAAGACGGGGGTCAGGGACCCTGCTGAACATGGTGGGATCACTGCCATCACCCCCACCTCCAGTGTAATTTACTACTACCTTGTCTAATAAGTATTTCGGTTCCTGCTAGAAATCTGCCATTTCAATGAGCTGCTAACCTCTGTTTTAGAAACCTGGGGTGAGCAGTTCACTATTACCACAGAGTATTAAAAAAAAAATAAATGTATTTCATTTCTGCAAAAGTGGGTAGATGAGTGTGGAAGGGCAGCTTTCCAAAGGGCACAGTCACCAAATCTTGGCCCCAGTCTTTCCAGGATGGACAGGCTCTGGTATTTCTAACTGGGTGCAATACTCAGGTACTTCGTTGCATGCTGTAGCTCTGCTTGTTGCAGCTAAATGTACTGCATGGAGCTCGCTCTGCTGCTCTGCAAGCGTTTCCCTTCTGCAAGCAAAGACATTAGAGTTGGAAGTACAGAGGTAATTTATGGTTTCTGAATCATTTTACGTTGCCTGAAGTGATGTAGTGGGGCTGACTTTGTCCTCTCCTTGGTCCCAAGATGCCCTAAAGCATGAACCTGACTTTAGAAAATTGTTTTCCTCCCTAAATCTGAGAGGTAAAATAAACCAGGTGTAAAGAACCTTAGGCTGGCTGCGTTGCCTAATCCCATGGATGGTGACTCGATGCAATGACCCCTTACTGTAGCAGCACAGCAAGGAGTGTTTTTGGGGGCTGGGGGTTATTTTGAAGCTGCATGAGACATGGCGATGAGTCCTGGTAGGCAGAGGGAGTCTGGGCGCGTGATTTAACAGGGCAGGAATGCAGCTGTTCCATGAAAAGATCAAAAGACAACTTGGCAGGAGCTCCCATTGCTATTGGGGTGGAGCCATAAGCTGGGCCCCTAGCTCAGAGGTGGCTGACACCAACTATGCTGGATGCCACCAGCCACAGGGGGGATCATTCATTCAGTTCCTTAAACATGTCACCAGATGCATCTGGTGCTTCATTCATGCAAGTCCCGATGATCACTGTGTTGCTGCAAATGACGATGTCTGTGTGTTGGGTGACCAAATGAGAAATATTCCTGATATCAGCCCCAAACCTTTCTTGAAGAACCTTGGGTCAATGTGGTGTGTAGCTCTGTCATGTACAAGGGAATGGTGCAGTGACTGAGCTGGTAAAGAAGCCTACTTCACCCTGGTATCAGACCCTTACAGCTTGTGCTGCTGGTGCTCCTGAGGACAAAGCCCATGCTTTCATCACCCAGTAGGTACTGGTTTCCTCAGCATCCCACAGATGAGGCCATGCTTTGCACCAGCCACAGAGCAAAGACAGAGAGAGGTTAGCGACCTTTTACAAGGGCATGTAGTGATAGGACAAGGGGGTAACAGCTTTAAACTGAAAGAGGATAGATTTAGGTTAGCTATAAGGAAGCAATTCTTCACTATGAGGGTGGTGAGGCACTGGAACAGGTTGCCCAGAGAAGTTGTGGATGCCCCATCCCTGGAAGAGTTCGAGGCCAGGTTGGATGGGGCTTTCAGCAACCCGGTCTAGTGGAAGGTGTCCCTGCCCGTGGCAAGGGGATTGGAACTAGATGATCTTTAAGGTCCCTTCCAACCCAAACCATACTATGATCTCATTTCATGTCTGCTATCCCTTTTCTTCTTAGCTATTTTAGTGCATTGAGAAAAGCTTTGAGGGGGACTGATTACAATGCATTGGGTTTGCTTTTGCTGAGGCTCAGTGAAGCTCTCTTTTGGTCACTCAGCTGGGTTCCTAATGTGGTTTTTCTCCTGTCAACCTGACTTTCTCATGAGACTCATCTCCTCATCTGGAAATCATCTGAGACGGAAGCAATAAAGTGAATTGCTATCATATCACTCATTTTAGCATTTTAAGTGTGATGGGCAAAACCAGAAACCAGGTGGATTGTTTCAGAGGCATCTAAATGTTTCAGAAGTGCTTCCTGGACCCACCACTATTAGGGTCTTGGTGATTTTTTTTCCTCTCCACCAGCCACTCTTGAAAGTTTTCTGATGGGACATTTTAGTAATACAGAGCTTCTGTCCGTCCTTCAGGACGGAAGGGTCAGAAAATGCAAACTAGCAGTGATGTTTTGTGGAAGCATTTATCTTCTGGTTAGAGGAAGCTTGTGTGTGGCTCTGCTGATACCGGCGTGATAGTGTGTTTCCACAAAAGATCTTGCAATCTTGCAATTGGAGGACTTCCCTGAAATACTTTATGGCCTTTCTGAAGTCCAGGAAGACCTCGTATGTTTTGCTCTAGCAAACTTCATGTTCAGTTAGTCCTTACTGCAGGATCACTGCAGGATTGGGCAGAACGACAGAGCTTATTGAATCTCCTTCATGCTGCTCCAAGTGACCAGCTGAGGATCCCGTTGCAAACCAGCCCAAGTTAAATGGTTAATTGACTACAGCACAGGCAGCTTCAGAAGACCCTTTGTATTTCAGATGTATGCTTGGGTGACTTCATTATTTTTTATTTTTTAAAATATGGTTTGTATAGAAGGCAAAGGAAAAATAAAGATAGTAGATGAGGATGTTCAGTGCTTTTTGGTTTGGTTTTGTTTTAGATTGGGTTTTTAGGCCATGCTTTTAGTGTGAGATGGACTCTCTGCACACCAAGGAGAGCAGTGTGAATTTCTTGTGCCTTCTTCCTGACCAGCAACCTGCACCCTTTATTTGGAGGGGGGGAATGGCCAGGAAAAGAGACTTGTTAATAGATCTCTGCCCCTTCTTGCTTGTTGGTTTTCAGGGGATCAGCTCCTCTGTGCTGTGCTCTCTCTGTGATAGCCCCAGATCCTCCCCGCTTGCCAAATAGGCAGGGGGGAGAAATAGAGAAAAAAAATCTGAAAGGGATAGAAAACTAATGTGAGGAGCTAGAATAAGACAGGAGGAAATCTTCATAGATAAATCTCCTAGGAAGAAAGATTTTATCTTTCTTATTGAAGAATTTAACACAGTAGTGCTATTTAATATAACTCCTGTTCATCAAGCTGCTTACGTCACTTGTCAGCTTTGCCTCAGTGGCAGCAAAATGAAGGATTAAGAGAAAAAGTAACTGGCTTGTGCATACCAAGACAGACATCTCTGGGTCTGGAGCTGAACCACAGCGATCTTAATTTTCTTGAGCCAAAACTGGGCAGAGAGAGTTTGCCTGGGCTATTCCTCTTCCCTAAGCTAGTATTGGCCATACCTGTGTTATCATCCGTCCACCTTGCATTTGAATACATCCATGCTGGAAACACAAATTCATTCACTAGACTTAAACATTAAGGAAAAGCTTTCTGCATCGGCAATTTTGGTGCCATTGCTTCCTGTCCTAACACAGATGACAGATTACTCCTTCCCTCTGGACATCACTCTTCTGGATGTCTGAAAACAGCAATAACCCTTTCTGTCTCCTTTCTCTGTAGTATAGACAACTCATTCCTCCTCCCAGTCTCAGAAGTCATGGTCTTCTAGATGTCTGACCAGACTGCACTGATTCAGTCTGAATGAACTCTAGCTGGACCACATGTTTCTTGAACTGTGGTGCCCAAACCTGGGCACTGCACTCAAGCTGATGCTTTTATTGGTGCTGAGTAAAACAAAAGGAGATGATTTTGCAGATCTTGCAGGCTGTACCCATTTTTATATGTACTGGGTTGTAGCTTTTCTTGTATATGACATGGCACTGTGGAATTACGTTTGGTTAGGAGTCCATGGTGTCTGAAGAGTCCTTCTGCAATTGTCACTTAGATAGTTTTTTCTCCATCCTTTATTTATTCACTTATTTCTGCCCAGGTCTGGTAGCTTGTGTGCACCTCTACTGAACTGTATATTTGTTTTTTCAAGCATGTATGAATCATTCTAGGTTCAAAATTTACCTCCCAGCCTGCTTCCAGTCCCTCATAGCTGGTGGCTGTCAGTAAACTTAATAAGAGCAATCTCTCTGCAATCATCTAGGTCATTTAATGAAAACCTGGAGTCTTACCAGACTGGGGATGGGCCCCCACAGAACTTTGTTTAATATATCCGTCCCTTCTGATTGTGAACAACTGATGAATTTTCTCAGTGTGTGGTTTTCCAATCAGTTTTGCGTACACTTCATAATCATCTGTATCCTGCTTCCCAAACATACTTATAAAAATAGCATGTGAAACGGTGTCAGAAGCGTTTCTAAAATTGAGATAGAATGACTTGCATTTTCGGTCTATCCAGAAATGTTGCTCTGTCATAGAAAGAATTTGAATGGGCATGACTTATATGTGGTAGATCTAGGTTTGCAGTTAGTCTTCCTCGTTTTCTTTTAGCAGCTCACACACAGATGGTCAGTTCCAGGAACTGAGAGAGAAGGTGATGGATTCGTCATTCTCTCGCCCCCACTCTGATATCACTTCTATTTGTTTTGTTTTGCTTTGTTTTTTTCAAGTTGAACATTGCATTTTGCTCTTCTGCAGTCTTGTGATGTCTTACCCATCCTCCATGTGGTCTTAAGGATACCTGCTGATGGCTTTAGGACTTTGGTGGTCAGGTCTCTAAAGTTTTGTTGACTATGTTAAGTATAAATGAGCTGATCTACACAGTGGAAATGAGTTCTTGCTCTTTTCTAGAGATGACCCATTCCACTAAAATTGCTTTTTATAGAAGAAAAAAAGACTAAAGTAATTTCCTACAACTTTTCATGGCCTATAGAAATGAATTATCTTTTTATTCAGTTTTTCCCCTGCTGTAAGGAGGTTACAGAGGTTTTTCCTCCTAAAAGATTGTGCTCGTACACGTCTCATTAGTGCACATTTGTTAGCAGAAGGATGTTTTTCAATGCAAAGACCAGGCAGATTTAATAAAAATGTCAGTCCAAAGTGTCAGTTGAACAACTGCTGTTTAGATTTTTCTCTCCAGCACTAACTGTTGGAGCTCAGTTTCCAGCCCAGACATTTACCTCCCTTGCCAACCTGCTTAAGAAAATCTCATTACTGCTGGAAGAGATGCACTCTGGCTTTGAGTGACCCGTAGCAGGGGACTGAATTTCATGTGGTGTGTAAAGTCTTGCTTTTGGCTTTATGTCCAGGTTCGTTATTCTTTATAAGGTTTGTTCTGTTCTGTTAATCCATATAAGCCAAGGATAACCGCGCTGCCACAGTGTTTGTATATCTTAGGGCATGTAGGATTTGATTTATTTTGAAAACGGACTGTTAAAATTGATACTTGTATGTGGATGCCAATGTTTGTTGCTTGTGATATTATCTACTTAACTCAAGGATGGAAATCATATGCAATTTTACCCAGAAGGCCAGAAAAAAGCATTGGGCAACTTGGAAGGAAGGGTGCCTATGCTTTTTTGTTTAGGCATGTGTAGGTGTTGCAAACAAAAGAAACAATTAGAGCTAACAAGTAATAATAATCAGAAAGAGGTGTTGGCGCAGAACTGGAGGAGAGAAAGTAGAGCAAAAATAAATATTTAGCAATGTTCATCAATTGACAATTGAATGCTAGCAGGCATAAGAACATTTAAGGCTCTTTTCAGCTGTCAGTTCAGCTACTGCATAATTTTTAGCATGTGAGTAATCCCATCAGGGTAGGCATGGGCTTAAGCCTTGATGGGATAGGACCCCCAGGTCATTGTACGGCTGTCTATTCAAGGTGGCAGAATACTGTTTCAAGACAAGCGTGCTTACGTGGGAGTTAGGAAATTCTGGTTCTGTGACAGTCTGACTGCCAGTCTGCTTCTGATTTTTTTAAAATATTATTATTCTGTTCATAAGAAAAAAAAAATTACTAACCACGCTTGATGTTCTCAGCTGCAAATTTATTAATCTGTGGATTTACAAATCAGTCTGGTAGCTTAAGAGATGTGCAAAATCACACAGGATGAAAAATTTCTCTCCTTCCATTCCCAATAATCGCTATCCCCGATTTTTTTATTTCAGTGAAAGTATTTTTTTTTTCCTTTGACCGTGTGTTTTTGTTCAAGGATCTGATAATTACATGCTTGGAGATGATGGCTTTTCAAAAGCATCTTTCCCAGCAATTTTCAACTGGAGATGTGGATAAAAATATCTCCCCAGTTTTTTATCAGAAATGTTTTCAGTAGTGTGCAATTATGAGCTCTGCCTTCATTCAATTCATCCTGGAAGAATTTGCTTCACAGGGAAATTCGTTTCCTAGCTGCTGTAGATGCCAGCATAGTTGGCAGCTGCAGGTTTTTGTGGGGAGGAGGGAAAAAAAAGGCCCAGAAATGAAAATTGCTGTGAAGTAAATTGGTCCCAACACCTGGAAACCATGAAAGGATGGAATATCATACTTTTTTGTTAAATCAGGGTTAAACTGCTTTGCATGTCAGTCCAAAAATGGCCTTGTAAATTATTTAGTATAGCTGAGAGATGAAGAGATGAGCCCACTTAATCATGCCTCACAACTGATCTGTTTGTTATTGTGCAGGTTCATGAAATCATGTTAGAAAGGTGGAAGGAGTTGTGGTTTTCTTCCCAGCAGTACTCTAGCTTCCAATCTCAATGTGTAATTAACACTCGCATGGTATATCCTAATGAAGCTGTAAGTTAGGAGCTGGCTCAGGTTTGGGGAGAACAATGTTGGCGTTAAGGCGAGAAGGGCTGTGGAACAGTTACAAAGAGAATAAATATGCTTTTGTCCTGGGAGGCAGGAACTTGTGCTGGTAAGAGTAAGATCTGGCTCCCTGCTGTGCTGGCGTATGGATGAAAATGGAATTTGCTGCATCCTTCTGCTTCATTGCATCCTCCTCTTACCCAAAGGAGGGAGGTAGGTCCCTGATCTGGCGTCTGCTGCTGTTTTGGAGGTTGTATGCCAAGTTGTTTGCAGCTTTTGAGCAAACTGACTTGCTCGATATCCCAAATAACTCTTCCCTCCCAGCTTCTGCTCCTTCCTCTGAGCCCTCTCGGTGCCCCCTGGAGCCTGCAGGTCCAGCACACCCATCCCCTGCCCTGCGGGAGCTCTCACTGTAGCGAGAGTGGGACGGCACAGCTCCAGCCAGCTGCTTTTCCCAGCCAAATAGCCGAGCTAAGTCATGGATATGCTCCTCTGTCTTTGAGCAACCATGCGCACAACTGTACAAATGATGAAGGTCTCAGTCAAACCTCTAACAGGTCCCCACTGTTGCGCCGCCAGCCTCGGTGGAGTTGTCCCAGCAATAAATCTGCTTCTCCATGAGGTCTCAGTGGAGATCCCCTCCTTTCCCGCTGTCGGCACGATGGCTGGTCCCTATGGGGTCGTTACTGCAGTGGATGGTTCAGCCTGAAATATGAGGGACGTGGCCTGCTCCTGCCCTGCTGATTTATAGAGGATAATTTCTTTGTGGAATGCAGCGCCATTTGGGTAGGATTAAACTCTTGGCATAAGATGAATGTACGTGTTTTGCTAAAGGTTTTTTTTCCAATAACGTAATGCACTTCCCATATAACCTACTGTGTAAACAGATCGTGTTCCTTCCTGCCACGAAACACTGCGCTCTGTTGCTCATGCTGCAAGAGTGCCTTGAACCTGCAGCTCAGCAGCCCCCCGGGTGCCGAGGGGGGATCTCCAGGCAGATTCTCTGCAGGTCCATCCTCAGCCAACTCCTCTGCAACATGCAATGAAGCCATGTGTGGGGATCAAGTATTTGTGTGTGAGGTAGGAATGGACTAGACAGGGTCCTGGGATAGAGCCACAGAGATATTCCTGAAATCCAGGGAAATCAGTGGGAAGATGCTCAGGTACGTATAGATCTGGACCAAATAGCCCAGGTGACTTGTAAACCTTGTACCTGTGGAGTTAAAGTTGGGGTGAAGTTAGAAGAGCTCTGAGACAGAGGGCACATCCCTCCTTGCTTCCTATTTTGCTCCAAAACCAGGTTTCACCCTGTGGTCCATTGCTCCCTTGCCTGCCCTTGCTGTGTAGCACGCGGCTCTTTTCCCTGACGTTCCCCTCTCCTTGCTGCTGTAGCCGGGCTGTGCAAGGTGACCGCTGCTGTCGAGGCGGTGGCAAACGTCAGCCAGCTCCAGGCTTACTCCGGGGACAGTCCAGATAGCTGCCATGATTTGTGAGGCTGGGCAAGAAGCATGAGACAACAGGGAGAAGTTTGCTATTAATAATAACAACTTAAAAAAGAATCAAAGCAACTCCCCTTCCTCCTTGCGTTTCAATTTACCGCCTACCTTCCCACTCAAGCGAGCTTGGCAGAGGGACCCCATCGCTTAGAGGGGAGATAAGCGTTCACCTTGCAGGAACTGGAAAACAAAATGTTTTGGAGGCTGCAGCGGAGGTGAGCAAGCGAAGCTCCACTGGCTTTCTCTCCTTTCTAAAAGTCCCTTTATCATTCAGCAGCCGACTCGAGCAGTACCATGAGCTATAATAGGCAATTAGCTCCTAGCAGATTTATGTGGCACTGTGTTCTATAAGCAAACAATCATGTGTGTTTAATCATTAAATGGATCTGCTGTATCTAATGTTCACAGAGCCCATCTTTTCTCTCTCATCTCCCTGTGCGCACACTCAGCTCTCTTGCACCCATTTTACACCAGTGTAGACCCGCAGACGTTCACGCTCGTGCAAAACTGGTGGGAATGTATTACTTGGCAGCTGCCTTTGGTTCTGGCAGGCAGTGGCAAGAGGTAAGTACTTGGCAATATCTTCTCTTGGAGACATCCAGACTCCATCTAGAGGTTAGCACGGTGGGAACGGGAGATGCCTGGTGCAGGGATGCTCCCTCTTCTAACCCCGCGGACCCTCGGTGCGGTGAGGAGCTGGGGCAGGCACCTGCACAGCACCCCGCCGGGTGCACGCATACAGCGATTGCAGAGTTCCCCAGACTTCTTGAGGCTTGGAAAGTAGTCAGTTTTAGTTAATTTTAGAAATACCTGCGCGCGCTGCTCTTCCACACATCTATTACACACTCGACAGAACCTGCTGGTTTTAATTTTTATTAGCACAAGTGCCTTGTTGAATCAAAATTAAGTGGGTATTTGGGAAGCATAATGTGAAGCATTACACTTAATGGTCTGTGTTCCTGAGTGGAAAAAGGCTATCACGTGAGTCTCCTCTCTCCCCGAGACTCTGTGGTCTTTAGCTACAGCTGGATTTTCCCTGAGTTCATTGCCACTTCCTATCCACCGTAAGCTGTAAAACTCCGGGCTGCATCTTTTCAGGTGTGTGTTGCATCATTTCAGATGTACACCCTTATTCAGATATAAACATGCTGGGCCTCGGGTTGCGGTGCATGGGGAGAAGGCAGGTCTGGGGGGTGCAGGTGGAGCTGTGCTGCTGGGGGCTGCTCAACCCAGCCCCAAGAAGGCTTCTTGTGCTTCTGCCCTGTTCTCATCCAGGTTCGACTTGACACCCTCCCTTGTTCAAAGGGGGAGCAAGTATCTGCCTAGGCCAATGCAAAAATTACTCTTTCCCAGTCCTGCGCAGAGTCTGCCATGAGCCAGTCCCTCTAGCTTCTTGTGATGCTCAGGAGAGCTTGGGCTCTCACCGAATGGCGAGCGCTGTTTTAACCAGTGTTCTGTTCCTCAGCCTGTGTCTCCTGTGGCTGGCACCCCGCTCCTGGCTAATCCTTTGGCTGGGATGATTTTGGATTTTAAACATATAAAAAAACCCAAGGGGAAAATAAAGCCACAGAACTGTGAGGCTCGAATTCTGCACAGAGCAGGATTTCCATGTGAAAATCCCAAGGCTGCGTCCCTGTTTGCTCACAGAGCGAGCATCTCTTGTGAGCCTTTCAGAGGGTGGCAGAGCCCAGCTTGCAGCAATTTGTTCTGATTTTCACCAGGAGTTTCCATGTCTTTTGGGAATTCTTGTGCTGGCTGTAGTTGAGATTGAGTTCTCCACCTGCTTTGCATCACCTGTACAATGTGAAGCAACTGGAAACCAGCACAACCGTTTGCATGAAGGCAGCTACATAAAACAGCTGGAGTGCATTAATAACTCTGCTGGAGCGGGGTCTTATCCATCTTTCATACTAAACAGATGTTTTCTTTCATCGCGTGGTGCTGTGCTGATCTTTGGACACCAGCCTGTTTGGAGGATGGGATGTCGGCAGAGCCTGCAGCCAAGGCAAGGCTTGATGGGAAGCAAGAAGTGGGGCAAAAACAGGAGCAGAGCTTGTTGGAAGCAAGATTTAATGGACAATTCAGGCAAATTTTTAACAGCTGGTTTGATGGGGTCAGACCACACCAGTTCCAACATCAAATAACTTTGAGCTTTGAAACTTTATTATTTCATCCTGTTGTCCTGCTAAATCTGATACTCCCTGGCTTTTTGGTTTCTCTCCTCCCTCCCTCCTTTCATTTTAAGCAAGGCTCTAGCTTAAACTTTCTTTAGTCTTTTAACTATAAGCTTATTCCATCTCTCACACAGCTCCTGTGAATCCTCCTGACACAGTCGATGATAAAAGCAGCCCAGCCGCGTACACGGGCCATTGCATAATGGATGGTTTGTGTGTCAGAGTCTAAAATCTACATATGTTTAGATCAGTCATGAAGTGGGAACATCTGTATATATTCATCTATAATGGCTTTTACCACATGAATGAATAATCCAACTCCCACGATTTGGTATTTACTTTTTTTGAAACATTGCTACTTAGCTAAACACTGAGGGGAGAATCACATTTATGGGAATTAAGTCTTAGTAAGGTTTAGCGGAGCTTCATGGATAAGCTGGAAAGAAGTCTAAATGGGGTGCCAGAAATCTTTCTTTTAAACTAGTTAATGCTGTCTGGAACTTCTTCCTTATTTCTTCACTCCTACTTTTTTTTAAGCACTTTGCATCAGAATGCAGTGCAAATCCAGGATAAAACACCTGATTTGCAACCTACTGCATTGAATGTCTTCTCATATGATGCCATCTTCCAGCAGCACCAGCTGTCTCTGCAGTCCTCCTAAAAGGGGGCTGCATTGTGAGCTGGGGGCTCCAGCTGGGGGATTGATTGCCCCATTGCAATGTTGCTGGCAAACCTGGCTGGGAGATACTTTGGTGCACTGGCCCATGGGATGATGGAAAAAGCTGCTGGAGATATAGGTCCCCCCCTTGCTTCAAAGAAAGCTGAGGACTTGCTACATCTCCTCCCTGCTGGGTCAGGCTGGTTTATTCTCTCCTGGAGCCATCGAAGCCTCTGAGCCTCGTGCCAGCCCTGCCCTCGCCACAGCTGGGGCTGAGCACGCGCCCGGCTGTAGGCTACGGTTAGTCAGGGTTGTCCTGGCTCACCAGACTACTCTGATTTTTCGTAGCTCCTTTTGAAGCCGTAGCCTAGTTGCGATGATAAGATCAGCGCACTAGCAAACGAGGTCGTGGACAGCTTTGAAATCTTTTTCTCATAGTTTATTTGACTTTTTTTATGCTAGTGCTGATGGCATCCTTTAGGTTTTATATAAATCTGTTTTCTCGCTTCACCCTTGATCCCTGGCTCATGCTTTTATTAAATGTTACTGCATTGAAGTGCATCTCTTCTGTTGCCTGATTTGCCTGGGTTTTTTTTTGTTTTGTTGGTTTTGTTTTCTTGTGCTTTGCATGGATTTTCTTATTGCTGTTGACACTGAGATTGATTCTCACCACGCATGGACTTGTATCAATCTCAGCCACCTCTTGAACTGGCACAGCAAATCTCCCAGATTTGATTCCTCATTTCATTTTCTGGGCCTTTTCCCTGAGCAAGAGCAGGCTTGTATTGGGGCAGAGAGAGGGTGCTAACCTGGACAAGTGTGGGGTCACCTTCCTTGCAGCAGCCCTGCTGGGCTCTCCTTACCCACCCCTTGTTAAATCTTGCTGGTGCAGGGGTTGCCTATGTCAAACTGATGTTGCTGCTGGAGATCAGCAGGGAAGCAGGATGTGATTCACTGTAAGAAGGGGTTTTCCCCAACTCCTCATCTAAGGAGTTATATTTTCTAGCAGGTTTCCTTCAGATTGGTTTACCACTCTTAGTTGCTCTCCATGTTGCATGCTGTAAGTTTAGCAAGGTGCTAAAATTTTATGTATGCTCTTGGGAGCACTTAATTTACTCATGTAACATGGGCTGTCTTGGAAGTGCTATAGGGGTAAAACAAACAAACAAAAAAGGTGTTAGAACTGTAGTGAGTCCTTCTTCAAAAAGGATTACCAGAATGTTGGCATGGTGTCTTGTTGCCACCTTGTCTTCCCTCTCTGCTGAATCCAGTGGGTTTTCCTCTGCCCTATCTACTGCCTGCTACAAGAGATTTGCTCTTGGCTATGTCCCTCCTGACCTGGGAGAAGTTACCCGGCTGTAGAAGAAAAAACTGTTGTCCAGAAGAAAAAACTGTTGTCTCAACCCACTAATTTACAAACTCAAGGATGTCTAATGATAGTTTTTGCTACTCCCACTTTTATTTCAAAACTCATGCTCTGTCTCTTTACTTCCCATCTGTGTATATGTTGGGGAGTGGGTATTCCAGTTTTCCTCTGTTTGAAATTGCGCACCTTTCAGCAGAAAAAGGTAGTGCAGAGAACCTGGGCACTCCTTGCTTTTTGCCTCTGTTGGAGAAATACTGATGTATCCTCCTGCTTCATGTGAGAGTGGGATCTCAAGCTTTGAGCTGGCCAGAATCACAGAAGAGACTTATTATGGACAAAAATGACCTTTTCACTGAACTGTGATTTTTTCTTTCCAGCCATCTTCTGCCCAAATGACATGTTCACCTATTTTATTTTATTATTTTTTTTTAGTCTGGGCTGTTTTCAGCCTGATTGAGCCATTCACAATCCAGTCTCATCCCCTGCATAATACAGGTCGAAGAGCTTAGCCCAATTACTGTGAATCATGCCCTGAATCCCCTGTCTAAGGGGTGCTGTATGATTTTTAGAAAGATGCCCATCCGTCATGACAAGACACCTGGTAACACAATGTCCAGGAGGTTAATTCTTCTCATAGGGTGGAAGGGGAGGACACACACGCATTCCCACCTATAGGATGGCTCTCTACAGCTTTCCTTCCCACATTATGGTTCTCTACCTCCCCACTGAAGACTTATGTGCTCTGCTGCCATGCTCGTGCACCAGATCGGATTGCCTTCTCCCCTTCCCTTCAGTGCAGCACTACCTTGTGCTTCCCTACCTGGGAAGTTAAGAACCTCTTGATTTGATAGTTCTTTTGTAAGACCTTGGAGGATGGAAGACTACAGGTACCATTTTTAAAGCAAAGATCATAGGGACCAAAAGGAAGTTTGTAAAAGGCAAAATAGGTCAAAGAATTTACTATATCGCTATTACTGCAGCACACTGATCTCCATTTCAAAAGATGGAAGTCCTGACGTCTACCTGTTCTGTCGTCCCCAAGCGGTTGACTTGTGCTGCATATTCACCCCCAGGCTGTGCATGAGGGTGCTCAGTTCCTGGCACTGCCAATGGCACCTGAATCCTGTCTCCCTGTCTCCTCCCTGGACCTCTGTGAGTTGAAGCCCAGTGTTAGGAAAGACAGAAAAAAACGCAACACAAAATATTTTTTAATATGGACATTCATAAATTTTTTTGGCTTTAAATATTAATACATCAAAATTAAAAGCTTTTGTCTGCCTGGGTGTACCTTTGGACAAACCTTCCCAGTTGGGAGGCAGCTTAGTGCCAAACGCTGTGCAGTGAAAGCGGTCATCGTGGTTTTCATTAAAACAAAACTTGTTTTTGCTTTTTTGACTAACTGCAGTGTTTTTAAACAAGCAGGTAATAGCAGCCACTAGGTTTAGGTGGCACCAGTGACTTAAGTGCTAAAATCTAATAAACTGACAGTTATTTCATTTCATTTGATTGAAAAGCCACAATAGAGCTGTCTTTTTTTATTTTATTTTGCTCCACAGTCACACTTAGCATGGCATTTGTTGCTTGAAAGAAGGAAAGTCCCCAGGGTTTGGATTCAGCAGGCTGTGTTTCTTATCCATCTCCATATTCAAGAGAAAGTTTGGAAGCTTGCGTGGATTTAATAGGGGGAATTGTATTCCCTTGCCAGCGAGGATTTACTGCTGCCTGCTGCATAGATTAATAAACCCAGTTGCATCTAGAGAGGCATTCTTCCCTGGGAGCGACGTTAGACTTTATCAGTCATTTCTCACCATATTAGAATTGCTCACTTGGATAACTTTCACAAAAGATCAGTCCGAAAATGTGTCTTATTCCTCTTTAATTTTTGCTCTTGAAAGGTAGTTTCTTCAGATAACACAATCAGTATATCAGCAATATTTCATCTTCCTAGCTTATTGTTGGACTCTCCCCAGTAGAGTCTACACTGCTTAATAAAAGAAATTGCCAGATTGACTGGAAAATGTAACTTTAATAACATCATTTCAGGCACTAGAACCATTGAGAAATAATAATCTCATTGAGTTGGTTTCTGCACTATTCTTGTCCCTCATGCACAAAATTACCGCATATAGTGTGTGTGTGTCTGTGTGTGCAAATGTGACTTGCAAGGGGGGGAGAAACTACGTGGTTTCCCCTGCTGCCGGGTCGTTCATCAACTGATGAAGGTGTCTGAAAATGCCTGTGAGGAAGAGAGGGATTGCGAGAAGGGAATTCTCTCTCCCTTTCTCTCTTTATTTTTATGCTTTAACACTAGAAATTCAAATTTTGCTGGGGAGTGCTTAAGAAAAGCTAACTGGAGAGGGCTCACTGAGTGAAAAAGGACCTTTATGTTATGGATGTTTTTAGAGAATGCTTCGGAAGAGTTGGATAAAAGCGAAGATGCTTGGGTTTTGTTTGGGAAAAGCTATTTGTGCTGAAGACCCAGCCTATGCTGTCCTTTAAGAAGCTCTTAATAAGCCTAACTTAATGTACAAAAGCATATCCTTGGCAGAATGGGGAAAGAGTTGTCCCCGATGTTTTGAAATTAAACAAAGAAAAGAAATCACAGGTTACTTCAGAAGAACAACATAAGCTCCATATAAGAGCAAAATAACCCTTATTTTCAATGGTTTTGCATCCAGTATCCTTTGTTCTCCTCCCTACCATGCAAAGGAAAATAAGTGGTGAAGCTGGTCTAGAGCTGGTTTGCACAGCAGCTCTTTGCTTTGCTGAGAGCAATAATTTTGATCTTTCCTACTCAAAACACAATTTGAATGAAAATTACAGGACTATAATCCTCTTTCAGGCTGCTCTNCCCCCCCCCCCCCCCCCCCCGCCAAGGTTGATGGATATTGGCCACTGGCTTCTAGAGGTGCAAAAGGACAGTAGATGGATGTATGCACAATCAGCATATGAAGTCAATTTTCGCAGAAAACCAAGCAGACATATGGAGCCGGATTTAATAAAAAATTCTAGTTACTTTTTCAAGTATTTTTTCCTCCATTTCTCAGTACAGCTCGAGTGGAAATTAAGAACTGCTTCCAGGTCCTCTATCGCACACTCCCTCAGATGTGCTGATTAGATAAATAAAGTTCCTCTGCACTGGCTTCCAAAGCAATAACGGGTGACAGACAATGCATTGTAGCAATGTCTCTGGTATATATAAGACATGAGTCTAATGGCAGGTTCACTGCAGATTCTTAAATCATGTCTTTTTCATTTCTTCCCCTTTTATGCTTTTTTTATGGAATGTCATGTATTTAAAGAAAGCATGAGGAGTACCAGATGTTGGCATTGCAAGCCGGGTCCAGCATTCATTCTTATCAGATAGGACTTGGATCAGTCCTTAGAAGGTGTTTAATATCCTGTAAAAGTTGATGTGAGTTAAACCTTTCCAAAGCCTGGCTTCTCTGCAGAGCCACCTTAAATGGACTTTGTGTGTGCACGTGCGCACACACAAAAAAATTAGGTCTTCTAGTCATTTACTACATGCTGAAACTTTCTTCACTTCTCCATGAGAAGCAGGAGCCTTCTTCCATCAATGTTATGTATCTGCTGAGGGCTTGCAGGGGGGAAGAAATACTCTCTGGTATCCCTTGGAAGCCAACCTGCTGGATAAGAGGCATGTTCTGGCTCATATCTTGGTCTCATAAAGGCTACTACTATGCAAATAACTATGTTATTTTGATTGAAAATGGTTGCTTGAAACAAATTGTTCCTTTAAAAGTAATTTTGGTTTCTTATTAAAAGGAAAAAAATAGAAGAACAAAGCACAAGAGTTTTCTGTTGAACAATAGGCTATTGTATCTTTTATAGATCTGTTTCCTGTGAATAAAGCAGCAGGTGGTTATGAAATTATACATGCCTTAGAAGGGTTGGTGGATAAATGAATACAGTCTTTAGAAGAAAAGAAGGGGAGACATGGAGGGTGTGGGGAGATTAATTTCATGCTGTGTGTATTGGGGAGAGGAAATTAAGAAGTACAACTTCCTCTTGGAATAACCTCGAAGTCTGGACAAGTTCTCCCTGGCTCAGACGCCAGCAGTGACGACTGCACAAATGGATGGAGGAGATGCCACAAAAACCTCTGATGGCACAAGAAGCTGCAGTCGGCGGAGCATGTTCCCAGCCTGGGGAAGGGATCGCAGCATTGCTGCAGTGGGGCTGGTGCAGGTACTCGCAGCGGGTTGATAATGCTCTTGGGATGGTTTTTTTTTTTCCACCTGGGAAAATGGGAGAAAGTTCGGTTGTCGCCTTTGGGGCAAAGACTTTGTTCCAGCAAGCGTGGTTATTGTATGGCATGGCCGTCCTCTCTGGTTGTGCTCTCAGGAAATTTGTGCTAAAAGTTGAAGAGAAAACATTTCCCCAAGCCCTCATTTGTCTTCTGTGTAACTCATGAATGTGTGCTGTGAGGGGATTTGTTGCCTCTGAAGGGAAAAATATGAGGCTCTTCTTTGCAACAGGCAGCCTCTGCCTTTTGTACTACAAATTTATTGGTACGTGTATTTATGAAATTAGGGAGGGGCTGCTCCCAAAATAACTTGGTCCGTTCCAGTCTGAGCTTGCTGCTTAAGGGGAAATTTTTTTTTAAATCTTGCGGGTGCAAAGGAGGGGAGAAGCATTTCAAAGCCCTGCTGGGTCTGAGTGGCTGCCATGGGAGAGTTGTGTTGAGGGTGCCCTGTGCTAATGGAGGTGGAGATAAGACCTGTGATGGGTGCTGGGTTTTTCACCGGCGTACTTTCAAATGCCCCGCCCCACCTCCTGGAGAATAAAAAGCCAGGAAACACCGGGCCTTTTAAAGGTTGGGGCTTTTTTTTGGTTGCAGTGAGCAAAACGGTCAGTGTCATGACAATGAAATTGCGCTGTAGAACCCTAAAGTGAGCTTTTTTTCTTGTTTTTAAGCACTTGGCGGGAGCATGGGCTGCCTTGCCTAAGGATTTAGTGTACTTGTTGCTGTATGCTTGGGCTAGTTTTATGTAGGACAGGATCATGAACTCTAGCTCAACTTTTGCAGTATTCTAGGAATATCTGGAGATCACTGGCAGATGGTTTTCATCTGTTTGGGTTCTGTTTTATTTATTTTCTTTAACTTTTCTGATACAGAGCTGGAGCAATCCGTTTCTGGAGATGGGAAAAGAACTGAACATCTGTATTGGGCTTAATGAACTCATGTACAAATTTTCCAAGGGCCTAAGGAGCTTTGGATTTAGTTGAGCAGGAGAAAATTCAAGCCACTTGCTGAGGAAGGCTTGAGGAAGGTGGGATCCTTCATGGAAACAGCGTCTCTTGCCTGAAGTGGAGACATGGGAGGAGCTCTTGGGCCATGGTGGACTCCATAATTAAGTAGTTTCAGGAAATCGTGCAATCTGTTTGTAACAGTATTCAAAATGGGCTTTTTGTTTTCCTGCCCTAGACTCTCTAGATCTACTTGTCTCTTGTGTTAAAGGCCAAGTGCTTTGAAGATGGGAGTCCACCGCTGTGCTGCTCTCGTGCAGAGCTGACACAGCCGTCTCTGACCTGCTGTGGCAGTGCTAAAATAACCCAGACTGCCCTTAGGGGGATGTGCTGGAAGTTTTGTTGTTCACAGCCTTGCAATCAAACCCAAAGCCATTACTGGTGCATAAAATGCCACTGGGTGTGATGCCATGTGGATTGCCAGCCTGGGGAGAGGTGGGAAAGATCACATTACTGTCCTCCTCTAATGATGGTACAGCCCCTGGCCAGGCTGTAGTGGAGGCCGTGTAATTTGGGAGCTAAACACCAATTTGAGATTCAGAATGGGTGTGCGTGGATATATCTCTTTTCCCCTCCCCTTCTTCTAGTAATACGACAACTTTTTAAAGGTGATTAGGTGCCTAAAGATACAGATGGATGGTTATAGTCTGTTTTTGAAGTACGTGTCTGTATCTTCAGGCACTCAGATATCTTTAAAATCCTGGGCCTTGGAGACCAGCTCCCAGGAGGCTGCAGTTTTAATCATCACTGGCTGCCTGACCCCCTCTCACGTACCCCTGGCTGCTCTTTACCTGACTACAGAAAAATGCCTCCTCTGACTTACAGAAATAACTCTCCTCAAAATGGATCAAATCACACTTAGTTTTAGTAATTTGGGTTCCTGCTTCCAACCTCGTGCTTTTATTCTAGCAAAAAATACCGGTTTCCGTTAGCGTGAAGAGCTTTTGGTTCTTAACACTGTTTTAGTATTCATTTCTCTAAACAAGGAGTGCAATTACCCTATGGCAAAATAACTGTCTCCAACTGTCTTTTTT
This sequence comes from Balaeniceps rex, assembly GCA_013401315.1. NCBI lineage: Eukaryota > Metazoa > Chordata > Aves > Pelecaniformes > Balaenicipitidae > Balaeniceps > Balaeniceps rex. The sequence continues at coordinate 214,903 of VYZW01006384.1, read as the reverse complement.
CCATTAAACAAATGGGAGGTTTTACCTCTTGGTCTTCCCACAAGATTAATGCACTTTCTCTGCGGGAACTGTCTTAAAGCGATCCAGGAACCTGAACAACTTGCAGGCAGCAAGCCTAATTGTCACAGAATCTTATTTAGCCAATGCTGATTTTCATTAAGAGGTGATCTCTGTTAATAACATAGACTAATAACTCTTCTAAATGAAAAAACTCTTCCTTTGCCCCCCCACAGGCAGGGATAATGAACTCCTAAATCAGTGCTCTTTCTGAGGAAGCCCCCCCCCCCCCCTTATTTTAACAGAGGTTGGCTTGAGACCTCACTGATGTCAGGAGATCCTGGTGCCTGTGCTCACATCCCATTGGGAATTTAACAAAGAAAAGTTGTGGTGTTACCGAGATCGGTTTTGCTGCTGGTTGCCACAGAGAGAGAATTTGGCCCAGGATGTCTCCACTGGCTTTGTGAAAGCTGGGGGTTGACGGGGTGTCTCGGAAAGGCATCAAGTCAACCTTGGTGAGGGTTCACTGACTTGGGCAACAAATGGGTCAAACCATTCTGGAAGGGCAGGGATCCCTGCTTTAGGGAAGGTGTGGATTTCCTAGGAGTTAGGATTGATTTAAGTGTACGCAGCTGACCCCTGCAAATCAACCAGCTGGCTGCTAGATGATTAATGGGCAAACAAGCACCTTGGTTAGAGGAGAGACTCCTGTTTGTACCCTCAGCCAGAAAGCAAGGGTGGGGAGGCAAATTCAATCTTACTATTAGACCTAAGAGAATCCACATCAGAGACAGCCATGGGAAGTTGGGAGACCAAGTTCTGGTGCTCATGGAGCAACTTGTCTTTTCTGTCAGTGCCCTAGTTCTTAATCCAAAAAACCAACAAGATCCAACCCAAAACCACAGACTGGGTCGGTGGCTATCAGAAGGACAGACCGTGAGGCCTGGCAGACAGGGAGGACATTGCACAGATTTACTTCTCTCCATGCTCCCGGTTAACTGGGTTTATCCCCTTTCTGTTTGGTTTGCAATTATTAACAACCGTTATTCCCCTCTCCTTTCTTGTCTTCTCCCCTAAAGTAGGGGCTAGAAGTAGATACTCCCCAAAACATTAAGTGGTGAAAAAGCAGGGAGAAGTGGTTGTGCTGGTGGCAGAGCAGGTGACAGGACATTTTTACAGCCCTGTGGCCACTGCTGGAGCTGAGGTGGGGAGGATGGCTGCACCTCGCAGCTGGGGAGCCTGGTTTCCCAGTCAATACATTCAGTGGTGAGATGCTAAGCCAGGGAATGGAGAAAAAAACCCAAACAAACAACTGAGTAAAGCAAGAGCGGGCAATGAAACAGTTCAAATGTCCCCTCACCTTTCTTCTTCCCGCCTCCCTCCTTTTTTTTTTTGCACCCTCCCACCCCCCAACTCCCTGCTTTGTCTTGTGCACCACAGGCCTCTTCTGGAAACAGATGGTTTCCTACCGAGGCCGAGCTGCCTGCTCCGCTCGGGGGGCAGGCTTGATCTGATCTGGGCCACCTCTGTTGCAGCTGCGGCGTTCCTGTGCCGGGCTCTTGCTGTGTGGCTGAGCGGTTTTGCAGGGCAGTCGCTGCTCCTTGCTGTGCTGCCCTGAATCCTGGCTGGGGTTTCCCCTGTCGGGGGGGGGGAGGCAGAGGAAGATTCAGTTCTGCTAATTTTCTTTTATTTGGGTGAAAGTTACTGGAAAATACCTGTGTTTTGCTGACATCTGCCCCCACATCATCCTCCCTGGGAAAAGCTGTGCCACTTTCCATGCTGCCTGTCAAGGGGACAGTGCCACTGATGGGGCTCTTTAGCTCCTGGGTTGTCTTGCCTGGAAACCTGGATGCTACTGGCACAATCCCAATTAAACAGGGACAGCATAAAATATTACAGTGCCCTGTCTGGAGGTGACACATTGTACCTGAAGGTGACACAATGGCCCCTGAAGTGCCATTGACTACAGGCCCTGCTAAGAGCTGCCATTGACTGGCAGCAGGGTGGGATATTGGAGTTTGCCCTGACCTTCCCTGCTTCCTGCCCCTGGTACTTCAGCTAAGCAAGGAGATGTTTTTCCTACTCCTTCATCTGTCAAATTTGTTTTTGAGGGAGTGAGATGGGATTCTCTCTTCTTTTTTGTTATTGTATGAGATATATATGACTGTAAGACACTGTTGCTGCAGGGGAGGAGAGTTCAGGGCCACATGTGTAGGGGTAGGGACTTGGGAGCTCTTCTCTCCCTGGTGTAAGACATTGAAATGACAAAAACTATTGTCAAAGAACTTACAGGAACTTTTCCATATTGTCACAGATTCCCATGGGATCAATATATGGAAAGTGTTGCGCTCTCAGTTTTATTGAGGGTCTTGTGTACTTGGTGAGCTTTCCTGAAAGATCTAGAGCCAACATTAACACCGCTGCTTGAAAATCACCAGTTACACAATTTATTTCTTTTGAAAATTTTCAGCCCGCATGGTGTGAGAGAAAAAGCTTGAAAAATACACCTCTAATGGCTCCAGCACTGATTGCTTGCAAAAAGAACGTGCGCAGGCTTAAAAAAAATAAAGTTATTTTCCCAATTTTAGGGAGTAGAGAGATTCATGAATTTTCAGTGCTTGGGCTGGTGCTGTGATTTGGGCTGACTGAGCAATCAGGCTTGTTACCAGCCTCGCCTCTGAATCGATGCTGCGCTAGGCAGGAGAAATGACTAAGAGCACAGAGAGATGGAATTTCTTTTTTTAAAAAACAAAGTAACCCCCACCCCCTCAAAAAAAAAAAAAATCTCAGGAAAAAAGTGACTCCATTAATACCAGCTTGAGTGGCAGAGCAGGAAATCGGCTGAAAATGAACAAAGAGCCACGCGGCAGGGATGCTAATGCAAGCAAATGCCAATTCACACTTCGGCAGGCGGCATGTGGCAGCTTCCTTTCCTGTTCAAACATTTTAGCCAGATAATGAGTGAAAAAACCAAACATTTTTCACATAATCAACTGAGTTTGGAAGGGAGAAGCAATCGAGGAAGGGGAGCCGCAGTGCTAATTATTTGCTGGCTGATACGGCTGTCAACGAAGCAGTGCGGGACCGTGCGGGGGGGTGCGTTGCTAATTGCCAGCAGCGGCTGTAGCTCGTGTGCTTCTCTTGGCCACTTGGCTGGTGGTGGAAGCTGTTGTTAATGCACGGGCAACCTGGTTGCTTGCTGAAAAGGAAGCCAAGGCACATTTGCCAACAGCTATTGGGGTAGGGAGGGTAACCGTTAGCGAAATGGGGTTTCATATCAATATTGATTGGGGTTGTGATGGGGAAATGAAGCGCAGAAGGGCACTGGTGGCTGTCTGGTCCAGAGCAGTGTGTTCATGTGAAGCAGATGGTTGACTGGTTTACTTTACCAGCAGATTACGGCGTTGGCTTCAAACTGTCTTGCGTGGTTTCCTGGGAATGCAGGGATCCCGTCTGCAGCAGGAAGTTGCTGCTGTGAGCACGTTTCCTGGGGTCAGAGCTGGCAGCAATGCTCTCACGAAGGCAGCTGCATGCTGGGGTGGTCCTCACCATCCACAGTGTCCTGTGTGACCGAAGGCACACTGGTGCTCCAGTGGCATTGAGAGGCTCCAGCCCTGGATGTCCCAGGGTATTTTGCAGGTGCCTTTTGCACACTTATCTCCAGTGCTGGAAAAGCAACCTCATGCTGGGTATCCTGAGCTGCTGTTTTGGGGTTCCTCTTCCAATGTGCTGCTGTATTTGGGAAAGAAAGAAAGGGAGGTTGTAGCTGCTGGGCTGAGTGGTGTGGGCAGGGAGTAGTTGGATCAGCATTGTCCTGCTGCTCCCCTGGGAAATGCCACCTTGCTTTATACTCCCAAACCATCTCTGTTTTCTGACTCTGCAGTTCTGCAAGGCATGGGGCGACAGAGAGAGGGTAAGGCAGGATATTAGGAAAAACCTTCCAGAGAGAGAAATTAAGATGAACATGGCCAACAGTGGCAGAGATTGAAAGCTCTGAATCTTTATCGCTATCAACAGCTACTGAAGAAGAGATGGCATGGGGCTTTGCTTTTTTTTTTTTAAAAAAAAAAATGGTTGCTGGAGCTAAGCTGTCCCAAGTAAATTAAACTTCCTTCCAGAGTCATTAAGCCCAGATTAACCTTGACCCTGGCCTCCCCATCGCCTGAAGAACCATTGCTATTAAAAGTGCAAATTTCATTTTCAAGCCTTCTACTCTTAGAGTTGATGCTAGGCTGTACCAGCACCTCTGAAATCAACGGCTTGCCTTGTTGCTTGCCGTAATTCTCTAGCCAAGTGCTGCTGCTTTCCCTGTCAGCAAGATCTCCATGGGCAGGACAGTGCTGTCTCATCCTATCTGTTCTTGCCCTTATTTTTTGAAAGGCAGAGCTTCGTTCCTCTGTTTCACAGAGGTCCTGAATGCTTGGGTATCAAGGTTCAATGCGTTTTGGCAGCAATGGCTTGGCATAGCTTGGTGATGGTCTAGTGCCAAGTGCTAGTTCTTGCTTCATTAGAAATCTTCAGTTTAGTGGTGATGGAAAAACACTCAAAGTGGTGCAGGAGAAGAGTCCAGGGTCTGCATAGCTACATTTTCCCTCTATGGGCTGCAAAATTTGGGCTGAAAAAATAAATGGTGTTTTTCAGCTGAAACTTTTTATGCTTGAAAGTGCAGATTTGAGTCAGCCAAAACTTTTCACTGAGTTTTGTCAACTTGTGAAGTTCCTTCAGCTGGGGCAACAAGAATTAAAACTAGATACTTTTTTTTTTTTTTTCTTTTTTTTTCCAAATTACTTTAGGTGGAGGCTTCTTTTCTTTTATTTTT
>VYZW01006384.1:122218-209660 GCA_013401315.1 Balaeniceps rex | reverse complement strand
TTTTTTTTTTTTTTCCTTTTTTTTGCAAATTACTTTAGGTGGAGCCTCATTTCATTATACTTTTAAAAAACGTTCAAGCCCTTGAACAAAATTCCCCTCCTAGTGGTTAAGTGTAACCAGAGTGATTCAATTTACACCATCATTTTTCTGTTTGTGGTGAGAGTGGGCTGCCAGCAAACAGAACACTGGTTTTGATTTCTCTGTGTACAGACCACTGTCTGGAATGGGGCTGAACAGAAGTCGTTGTTCTCTTTATACGTAGCGAGACAAAAATTTCTCTGTAACTTAAATATGAGTTACTTAAGGGCTGTGGACAGGAATAAATGGATAAGGTTTTCAGTAACCCATATTTATATTATCGTGTACAACTTCTAAACCTTCACAGCTATTGAAAAATTGGGAAGGGCAATCCAGGAATGTGGTCGCTGAGAATGGGAGTTATTTGATACTACATGGTTACTGGAAATTATTGATTGAAGAAGTACCAGCTTTTTAGGAAATGCCATAAAAATAGACATTTTAGATGGATGGCAACGAAATCTGCAGAAGCATGCTCCCTTCTCTGCAAATAACCTCTATGCCATATAGGAGACTTCCAATAGGAGAATACAAAGATATTTAAATACTTTAAATTTCAACTTATGCTGGACGGTGCATTTACAGTGCATAATACTATTTTCTCTTTCCTCTGACTTTTTTTTTTTTTAAATCACTTAAGAGAAGGTGCTCTCTGTATTGTACAGAGGCTGGAACAGCAGCAGGAAAATGTGACTTTGAAATAATGGGATCTATAAGAATAGGCAATTTCATTCAAGTATAGTGATTTAGTGCCCCGTTAGTGTCCTGATGTATAACTCCATTTCCAAAGACCGTAAGTTTCTTCACAAGCATAATGACAGGCTTAAAACTTGTGAGACTAATGCCACGGCTTTCTCTGTCCTCAGCTGTTCCACATAATTACAGGAGTAAGGGAATTTTGTTCTCTCCTAACGGATTAGCTCCAAGAGGAATAAATCAGATAATGTTATTGCCTTCTTGTTTCTTTCCCTCCCTCTCTAAAAGGCAAGATAGCCCACACAATGCAGTGCAAAGCCAGGGCTGGTTTGCCTACAGTCTGTGATGTGGATGTGATTCCAATTCCAGTGTCACCAGGACAAACTTTTTCAAGTGCTCTGGTTCTGTTGTTTGTTGATTTTGGTAATAATTTCAGCTTCTGTGTTTGCTCTGCTCGCAGATGATGGCCCTTACTCGAAGGGGAGCAAGGACTCCAGTGGGATGGACGCAGCCCTGGTCTCCAGGAGGCAAAGCATCCCAGGTAAAGGAGGGGATCAGCTCCTGCTCCAAAACATCAGGGCATCCATTACACTTTACCTGGCTACCCCTAAAATGGCTAAAACCCCCCCAAACACCCATTTTGGTGCACCTATCAGCAAGGCTTTTGCTGGAGGGCAGAAATGGATGGTAGTAATGGTCTCAGTGCGTGGTATGTTACTGGTGCAGTCAGTCTGGCATGGAGCTGTTGATGGTGGTTACAGGGAGCTGGGAGAAGACTGGTTCCTGCACTGGCCTGACACCCACAAAGAAAAAAACGGCAGCAAAGGAGAGAGGGAAGAAGCGCTGCCACATCTCCCAAGTGGGGAGGGAGACTGGCAGTGTCTGGCAAGCTTTGTATTTTCCACTTGTGACTAAGTTTGTTTTGATATTTAGTCAGTCACAGGAGACTTTTGTGTGAGATAAACCTTCCTGTACAGAAAAACCCTCTGGGGCTGAAGAGGGTGTGGAGAAATGGTAGTACGTTTGCCGCTGTTGGTGCTGGGCTTCGTCTGCCAGCGTCACACCAGCAGGTTTGGATGGGCTGCTCTGGACAGCTCATCTCCTTCCTAATACAGCCCAGGGCTCGATTTTGACTTCTGACCATTAATGACCCAGTCACAGGTTTGGTTTAGTGTGTTGTAGGGGATGGGGAGGAAACAGGGCCATTGCTTCATTATTTAGCAATTTTTCTAGGGGATATTCTGCATCCTCTGGGGCTGCTGCAACACGTTGCCACCGTACCACAGCCCCGATGGAGAGAGGCAGACTCCCTGCTCACAAGAGCCAGTCTGTCCGGTGACCCCAGCTCAAGGCATCTCAATGGGGAGGGCAACACTCAGGTGTGCTCTTCCTGCCTTGGGATGCTTTGAGCAGCAAAATCCAAGCATATACGCCAATAGAAGAAATCCAAGATTACTCTCATATGGCACTGAAAGACTATGTCCTGAAGGACCAGATCCTGCTTAAACAGCTCACTTTGATATCTGTGTGTGTCTGTGATAGCGGCAGTAGATTTATAGAGGCATTGGTCAAAATCCCTTATTGCTTACCTTGATAGATTGATCTCGGGGACTTGCCTTTTTCTGGAGTGGTGATTTCTCCTTGAACCCATAACAATGGGTAATTGCGCTCTGGGAGTGCTCATTTTAAACACTTATCAAGGATCAAAATGAAACCCCATTGAAGAGCTAATAATCTCCCCTTGCGGCACCATCTGTGTTGATCAGTCATGTCTGTAGTTGAGAGGAAATTTGCAGGATAGTGCCGGATGGGGTTCCTTCCAGCACAGCGGGGAGCCCCCACAAAGTTTCTGGCAGCCCCTGGGATCCCAGGTTGGTGAATTGAAAACTGAGTTAGTGTAGCTGGCAAGGGATCAAAAGTGAGTTTAAAAAGCAGAAGCATTAGGGACCTGACGTTTTACAATGAGCTGCCAGTGCCACGTTAAATGGGTGCCCAGCAGTGCCTGAATGCCTTCCAGGCTGGCACTAGATTGCAGAGAGGTTCCCCACTCGCGTTAATCAAGCGCATGGATTATTCTTGGAAGTGCTTTACAGAACAGGTAGTGCATGGCAGGACTCGAAGTGAGGTGCAATTTCTGGTGTCATGGTGGCATTACAAAGGGGCAAAGTGCTAGCGATGAGGCACCACAGTGCCAAATGACACCATGTTTTCTCCCAGTGAAAGAGGATGGAGGGGGGAAGCCCTGCACCAACATGGATCTTCTGTGTCAATATGTTATTTAAGAGACCCTGCCTTGCTCTGGAAATCATAGTGTGCAAGAGGTTTCAGATGTTCCCTCTCCAAATAGAGCAACTATGCTTTAAGCCTGATGGGGTTTGCTGTGCAAACAACCTCCTGGGCCATTTGCAGCGTGGGTTTTAGTCCGCAGCTGTGGGACTGCTGTTTGCTGTGTGCTGCCAATGCCCATCAGCACCTTCCCCTGCACGGTCTTGGAGAAAGGCGTCCTGTGTGAGGGAGACTATTTTCCTCCTGTAAAATTGTGGGAGATTTCAGTACACCAGAGGTAGTGGAGGTGGATGGATCATGTTGTAGACAAATTCTGCAAAAGCTTCTTATGGGAGGCTCTGGCAAGGCATGAAAGTCATCTGATTTGTCCCAGGGCTAATCCTCCTTTGAGCAAAGAGTGCGAGTGCCGTCACGTGGAGTAACACAGCTGCCTTTTGCCAGGTCTGCAGAGCTCTTGGTCTTTCCTCGGGCCGGTGCTGGCTCTCCTGCTAACTTACTCCCCTCCTCCATGTCAAATCCAGAAGTTAGAATAGTTTAGGGATCCTGTTTTTGTAAAACCCAGAGACGAGCTATAATGGGATCAAAACTGGCATCAGGTAGGGCTTATATATAGGTGCTGGACAACCAAGAGTGTCGTCTTCGCCTGAAGGAAGGTAAAATGTACGCTGCCTGCAGCAAACGGAGAAGCGGTGCTGGTGCAGCTGGCGTGGAGTGTGCATCCCCTAAGCCTGACCCTGCCATACATATTATGGCTTGCAGTGCATGTGGAACCAGTTATGTTTTAGAAGTGATTCGTGTCTTCAATTCCAGCTGTAGATGAGGTGGGCGATATGGAGGAAGTTTAACTTAGACCAGATGCAGATGCGTGGGGAAGCTGCTGTGAATGAATGTTCATGCCCCCCCTGCCTCCTTCCCCTGCTGATGGCAGGATCCTACCCCCTCTCCACGTTGTGTTCTTTATCTCCCAACTGTATTGATGTCTCGTGGTATTTTTTTAAATCACAATATTTTAAGAGCCACCCTGTTCTGTCCATCCAGGCAGCTACTGCAGGTCCACAGCATCCTCCTACCTGGTAACTGTGACTGCCTGTCATGCAGCCCTCCCAACACCCACCCCGCTCCATATCAAACGTAATTCCTGAGGTAGTGTCCCTAGACCACTGCCCAGATCCCATCACCCTGGTTTTGAGTCCTTCCACTGCCCCCAGCACCAGCACCTTGAAACACAGAGTTTTTATTCTCTCAGAAGTCCTTCCTCCTCTGCCTTGTCCTGCTTGGTCTTGCCTGCAAGACATGCATGCAACGCTTTCCCTCCACTGCTGCAGGTCCACCAAGACACACTTCTGTTTCACAACTTCATTTTAAATAAACTGAAGCTAATTGTATAAATCATCCCAGGTCTGCTCTCCCACCACCTGTAGGAAAAGTGTGTCCTTGGGATTGGGAGGAATGCGCCTTCCACTGAGATGTTTGTCTTTATTCCTGATCTTTCAGAGGAGTTCAGAGGGGTCACCATCGTGGAGCTGATTAAGAAGGAAGGAAGCACCCTTGGGTTAACCATTTCAGGTGGCACGGACAAAGATGGAAAGCCAAGAGTCTCCAATCTGAGGCCAGGAGGACTGGCTGCAAGGTGAGAAACCAAAATGGGGTACAGAAAGCACAGTAAAACCGGAGGGGAACAGTTGCATGTTCTAGCTACTGAATGAATATGTCTATAATTAAAATAGTTGGCACCCGACTCCCTTTTTTCAAGTGCCCCAGAATGCAAAGTTGTTGCTTCAGTAAGTAGAACGTCTTCTATTTTGAGTTATTTCCTATGCTCTGTGCAATTATGCTCTGAAATTTTGTGTAGGGATATTTGGGATTCTGTGAAATTAGGCAGCCTTGTCAGGAGAGCTGCATGGTACAATACATCTTGATCAAGCTAAGTGGTTTAATATTGTATCTGTTCTGCATACTGAGTGTGTAAGTAACGTTATTGGCTCAGAAAAGGAATGGGAGAAGAAAGGCTCCAAGAAGCAGAGAAAGGGAAGGAGTAATTGAATAATTTTGCAAAAAAACAGGCAAAAGGAAAGATGTTTTCTTTTTCCGTGCTGGATTTTTTTTTTTCAGACAGCTGTTGGTGTGCTTCTCTTTGACTGATTGCTCTACATGAATGGGAATTGAGCAACAAAAAGAGAGGTTGTGAACACGTATACCGTGATTGTTGCTGTGTGTACAGTTCTGAACACTTGCCACTGGGAAAGATAGATGGCTTAGATGGCTTTAGCACTTCTCTCTGATAGCAGGCACATGCTATCAGACAGCTAAGATCAGCCCAACGTTGGTGGCTTGTTCAGGATGTCCCCCAAGTTACCAAAGGCTCACCAGGCATGTCCAGGCTGACCGTAGCAGAGACTTTGTGCTACCACTGCTTTTTTCTTTTTCTTTATTTGCAGAAGTGACCAGCTGAACGTTGGAGATTACATCAAGTCGGTGAATGGCATTAACCTGACCAAGCTGCGGCACGATGAGATCATAAGCCTGCTGAAAAACGTGGGCGAAAGGGTAGTGCTGGAAGTAGAGTATGAGCTTCCGCCAGCCGGTGGGTGCCTCTCTGATAACGCTGCTCTCTTTTCTTGGCTGCTTTTTGTCCTGGGGTACAGATGGGCTTGCTCGTGCATTAGCCGTCATGGCCAAGGCAGTATCCAGGGGCATTTTGACGTTCTGCCTTCATCTGCTCGCAGCGCCACGGTGGATGCTGCGGAGCTGTGTGCAGTTGGAGCAGAGTGCTTTTTCCAGCACAGTGGGTGCCTGTTCATGCACACCGGCAGGAGATGGCTGATTAGGTCTGTCTTGCCTCGGAGTGACTTGGTAGCAGAGGCCAATCTGCCTCCTGGTGCTGCTTCAGCTTGTTTTTCTTTTTCCCTTTTGGAGTGTGGCTACGGGAGGTTTTATTCTGTCTTAAGCACGTATTACCAGATCCTCTTTTCTGAACTGCGGCAAGTGCTGTTATTCCTCAAGATGCGTTGAAATCCTATGTGTTTTCAGAAGGGAAGCTGAAGCAATCTGCTTTCCAGCTAAGGGGCCCCGGCAGAAGCTGGCAAGCCCAGCTCACATTAACAGGGCTTGTATCCTGACGTGGGATACTGTGTGCTCTTGTCCTCATTTGTTTGTTCTGATTAAAACAAATTCCTTGATACAGTTTCTCATCACAGTCTTTCTGTTGTGCAAACGATCTCCCCAGTTATTACTCATTCAGTTACCCAGATCAATCAGAGGATGATTGGGCAGAAGAAATAGAACAACTGAAAATAAAATGACGGGAAAAACAAAACTAATGAAATCTAAACATTTCGCCCCAGCTAGGAAACGATCTTACACTTTATAGCTTTGCTATAGCTGCTGCATTTACATGAAAAGTATTGAATACATAAATGACCGTATAAAGCCCGAAGAAGAAAAAAATATAATCTGAATTAGCTGAATCTCTACCCATCATCCCCCTCTGTTCTGCTGTAAAGGTTTGTTAGCTTTTGCGTACAACCCTCGCATACAAACTGTAGCTCAAGTTTCCCATGTTCTCATGCTCACTAGAGATGACAACTCTTAACCTTTCTCCTTAGCTGCGAGCTTGGCTATCAGGAATCTCATAAGCTGTGCTTACCAGCTAAGGAGCAGTGCCGATACTGCATGGCTCAATCAATAGCAGCGATGCAAAATGTCCCCACCTCTGAATGAGCAGGAAGAGCACACTGAAATAGTGACTTCTCTCCAGTGAGATTATTGATGCTGTTTATGACTAACCCAAACAAAGAGGCACTGCAAAATACAGGGAACTGTCAATTATTGCCTTGCTCCAGTTTATTGTGGGCTTTTATCTGCGGTGAGGGTTTGTTATCGCTGTGTGCACCCACCTCTTTCTCTCTTTCTCTCTTTCTCTCTTTCTCTCTTTCTATCTTTCTCTCTTTCTCTCTTTCTCTCTTTCTCTCTTTCTCGCTTTCTCTCTTTCTCTCTTTCTCTCTTTCTCGCTCTTTCTCGCTCTTTCTCTCTTTCTCTCTCTTTCTCTCTTTCTCTCTTTCTCTCTCTTTCTCTCTCTTTCTCTCTTTCTCTCTTTCTCTCTTTCTCTCTTTCTCTCTCTTTCCCTGGGCAAAGAGCAGAAATATGGTGCAGTTCAATAGCTTGTGCTTGTGGGTTTGAGTTTTTCTCCCCACTTTGTAACTTCCTGCTTTGGCACAGACCTTGCAAGCCCAAGTCTAGTTTTCAGGCCACTGTGTCATATCATCTCTTTCATAAATAAACCAAGCCCTGCGTTAACACTAGCTTAGGTTTCCCTGCTCCCCACTGATCTTATGAAAGGCTGTTGCAGAACTTCATGCTTGGATGCTTAGGACAGAAATTGGATGGTTTCTGAACTCATTTGTGGATGCTTTATACCCTTTTCTTGGTATGTGAGTATCACTCCTTTGCTGGGAGCCTTCCTGTGCCCTGAGCTTTTCCCTTCTGGAGTATTTCTAGGCTGTGTCCCTGTTTAGCAGTCTGTGCACAGCAGCAGGAGCAAAGTGGCCACGTGGGGGACAGTGTTTCGGGGGTTTATTTGGCCTCGCTGTAGCCTGGTCCCCAGGGCTGTCTGCCTGCAGGGCGGTACCATGCCTCCACTGTGTATCTTTAGGGTTAGTTTAACCCTAATTTGTGTGCAGGTTGCAAGCCCTCTGGGTGCTTGGCAGTGAGGTCCAATGTGGCCAGTGAGGACAGTGGGGAGATTTGCTTCAAAAACCCCCTCCTGAGCCAAGGGGAAATGCTAGCGCGGACATGCCTAGGGGAGCCCTCAGCTCCAATTTGCCAGGTTGAAGTCAAGCTCTTCGTCTTTTTTTCTGATTATCCTTGTGGCCATTCATTGCACTTGGTCTGAAGATTAGGAATTGATCTTTTTGGAGTGGACCAGGCTGAAATGCCTCGTGCAGTTCTGGATGGAGAAGACTGGGAAATTGTCCCATATTCACTGCGGTAGTTCAATAAATCATTAAATAGCAGGGGATGGCAAGGGACAGAAACAGTTTCTTTCTTTTTCTCTTTACTTTTGTACATTAAATAGTACTGTGTATTTAACATAAAATTACTGAATTGCCCCTAGGATCAGTTTAAAGGATTCACTTAATCTTTTTTTTAAAGTCAAAATATGAGAGGTAAGAGAAAAAACCCCAACCTTTTGCACTGAGGATTTGGGATTTTCATTTTCTTTAAGGTCAGCCAGTGACTTGATTCCTTACGCTGCTGCTGTTTTTTTTTTAATAAGTTTCCGTCTGTGGCAGAAGCTTCTGGCTTTTGAGTAATGCTGAATGCATTAAAGCCAGTTGATAAATGAGACGGTTTTACTTGAATGTCAGAGTATTAACCAAGACAAATTTGCGGGGAGATGCACAACACTGAGCTGGTGAAATCATCCTAAAACACGATGGTTGGCTCTGATGAAGGTTCACGCGTCCAGGTTGGGGTCTTTTTGCCTCCAAACAGGGAAGATACAATATGGGTATTGGGCTGGACTTTCATTTTAATGCCGTTTGGCTGAGTTTTGGTGTTATTTTGCAGGGTGGCATGGAAAAGGTTTTTCTGGGGGTAACTGGGTCTTCCTCTCTTCCTTTAGTGGCAGAGAGCAGCGCTGGCATTATTCCCAAGACCATCGAGGTGTCCCTCTACAAGGAAGGCAACAGCTTTGGCTTCGTGCTGAGAGGTTAGTACCTTCTCCAGTGAAAAACAAAGAGGGGACAAGCACTGGCAGAGGTGATTTGGGAAGCGGGTAGGGACAAGTAAGAAGATGAATGTCATAAACCTCAGCTGAGAAGCGAAAGCATGTCCTGGACAGCATCCCATGCAGCCTTCAAGGACTGCCGGCTGCCTAATCCAGGGCGGTCTTTTTGCTTTCAGGCTGCGTCAGCTGTTATGTGATAAATGTCTCTCCTTTCTCAGCACTCTCATTCAGACTGTCACACCTCCAGTGACTTATGGCTTTCCCGGTTTGATTACAGGGGGAGCCCATGAAGACTGGCACAAGTCCAGACCACTGGTGCTCACCTATGTGAGGCCGGGTGGCCCAGCAGACAGGTAATGTTCGTGTTGCACCTCCAATGTTTGCTTTCACAAGACAGACCGGCAGCTCTCACCATGCTTTTGGACGTGTGTCCTTCTTGTCCTCCTTGCTGGTGCCTCCCCAAGGCTTCTCAAGCTGGTGGTGTGGAACAACACAGGTGGTGTGGGACCTGTGGTGTGCGGGGAGGATGGGTCCAGTGCTCATAGCCTGACCGGTGTATAGATGTTACAGTTATAAGCAGAAACTCCTCTTCCAGAGGCAGCCACTTAATCAACCCTGTGCAGATGAAGAGCTGATGCTGTGTTAGAAAGCAGGAGGCAGTCTATCTATTCTCATGCTGCTAATTTAATATGATGGGCCTGGTACTATAAATAACCCTAACTATTGTCCCAAGCAGTGTTCAATTCCTACAGGATCAAAGTAATTGACTTTTTATTTTATATATATATATATATATGTACACACACACACATATATATGTGTACACACACACACAAAATAGATAAGTATATTAAATCTATATACAAAATATAGATAGATACAGAAATATATATAGAAAATATATCTAAATATAAATAAATACATATACATATACACAAAAAACCTTTTTGCCTGTGGCTTCCTACAGGGAAGGGTCCTTGAAGATTGGGGACAGGCTGCTGAGCATTGACGGGATCCCTCTGCACAGCATGACCCACGCTGATGCCCTCAACGTCCTGCGGCAGTGCAGCCAGGAGGCACTCTTCCAGATCGAGTATGATGTGACCATCATGGGTAAGGCCAAGATGGTTGTGGCGGCATTTTCTCTGACTGCCTGGAAAGTATGTGAGACTAGACACAGTAACTGGGATACTCGGTTTCAGTGGAAAAATTGCTGAGCAATGCGCTGCCAAAATGGGTGTAAGGGGTAGAGTTCAAAGCTGGCTTAGTTGAATGCATTTGAAATGCCCTTATCCAGTGATGTGTCTCGATGGGAATGATGGCTGGTTTTAGAGGAGGGCGAAAAAGGAGATTTTCTAATGTAGACAAAGTGGGCATAGGAGAAGTTGGAGCTAAAGGGCACTGGAGCTCTCTGCCAGCACTGCAAATACCACTACTGCCTGTGTGCAGGGGAGTGAGCTGCAAGCAGGCAGAGACTTGATGTGGCTGCGGCTCCGGTCCTGAATTTTGACCCTGCTTAATTCTGGAGCTATTCTCTTTCTTAGAAACGTTAGTTCAGATCTGCTTCTGAAATAAATGAGGGGTGATCAACTGATTGACCCCAAATAAGACAGAATTTACTGGAGGGCAGAGGATGGGTATTTCTAAAAAGTGTTCTACACAGTAGATATTAAGTTTGAGTGTTTGTAGGGTTGGTGGGGGGTTTTTTATTTGATTTTCAGTTTCAAGCCCTGGGAAAGGGTTTATTATTAGCAACTGTAAAGTCATTTTGAGCTGGCTTTGTGACACACAGCTGTTACTGCAGGGAGCGTCGTTAATGAGTTTAAGGTTACCACAGAGTCCGAAGCTGTGTTGGTTCTGGAAGCTCGTTGAGCTGTGCACTAGATTTTGATGTTGCATATATGCCTCCAGAGGGGTTTTTGCCTCCACTGGAGCCACAAGCCGGACTAGGTTGGAGTCTTTTCTGCAAATCTCACAAACCAGTCCAGCACGTCTGAGCCTAGCATCCAGTGAAGAATAGGAGTCTGTGATATCAGGTTGTTTTCTGATTTGTCAGTGAGGAGGGAAATAAAAAGGATCTGCAGCTGAGAGAGTTTAATACCACGCCACCCCCAAGGAAAGAGAGCTGAGAACACCAGAACTCACTCCATGTACTGTGCAAGAGGGTTGCACCAGGATAAGGGAGCTCCTCATGCCAGCCCTGAGGGCTTTCTGCTTCCTTTTGAGTCTCCTTCCCCCAGGCTTTCCCCTTCCTTTCAGCAGAAACTCCAGGAGCATGGACATACTGGGTCTCTCCGGGGGGAGGAGGCTGCCAGGACCCGGGCAGCGGTGTGCCACGCAGAGGCGTACTCTGCTGGGGGAGCTGGGAGGAAAACCTGATGCCTTGGCAGTTGCCTGCACCCTTCCTGGCTTCTGCCATGCTACAGCAGCAGCAGCTTCTCTTTAGAAATTGGCTGGTATTCATGAAAAAGAGGAAATGCTTAAATGATGGAAAACAGAAACTACCCAAATTCTGTTTCCTGCCTTTCTATATGATTGTAGCTGTGGTAACTGCAGCGGTCAGTGAGGGACGTCCGTCCCTCTCCTCGCAGGCTGGCTGGGCTGGCAGCCCTGCCCGGGGAGGGGGCAGGCGGGGTTAAGGAGGGGTTTGCACAGAGCTGTCAAGTCTGAACAATTCATGGTGCCTGGGAAATGGGCTTTTTTTGTTTGTGCGGTCCCTTGGTGCCTATGTTGCAGAAAGTTGGTTGTTTTAAAACCTGGCTTGGAGCAAAAATAGCCATGAAGGTGTCTTGGTATTTCTTCTTGAGTAACTCTCCCACCTAAAACTGTTAGGGTTGAGTGAACACAGAGCGATGGCAGGGTTTTATGCAGTGATTCTCCGTCTTGTGTTGCTGTTCAGTGGACCACGGCCAGATACTTCCCAAGATGTAAAAACAACCCCTTTCTTAGATAATTTCTGCATAGAGAGTGCTTCTTTCCAACCCTGTAAAGGGATATACTTGCCCTGCTTTCTTTTAAGGCAAGATGATGCAGAACATGTAGCTTAAAACAAGCTCTGCAGACAGTTTTGCCAGGCAACAGCTAATAACTGCAACAGGAGATGAGTGCATCATCCCCAAATCACAACTATTACAGACATTCTCTTTACCAGCCACGGGAAGATGATGAGGGAAGGGAAGAGCAGGTGCTGGAAGCGGTGTGAGGTCGTTATTAGCCTGAAGGCAGCGCTTCTAATTTCTGATTTGAAAACTTGGTGAAGGGGCTGGAGGGACACGTGGCCACACAGTTCACTCGATTCATTCGAAGAGCTGGGGATACCACCATGAAGTGGTGCTTGGCCTGTTCATCCCCAGGGAAAATAGAGTTTTTTGCATCGTGCTCGCTCTGCGCTGCAGCTGTACGCGCTGGGGTGGTGTGGGCAGACCCTCGAGGAGGGAAAGTTGTTTTTCCGCATCTGTCCTTGGTGAGAGACCAAGGCTGCTGCGGGGGAGTGTTGAATCACGGCGTTCCCCAGCTGGCTGCGTGGTTTCCCAGCCAAAATTGTGAGCCGAGGATGAGCTGCATGGGGCCAGCCCCGCTCTCGGTGTGAGGGATGCAGCAGCTGCTTGCCACCACCACCGAGCATCCCCCGGCTGTTGGGCTTTCACCGGGGAGGCCAGCGTACGACGGGGCCACAGCAGGCTTTTAATCAAATTGGCTGAGATTTCTCAAGGCCACCAAAGGAATTAAATTAATCTGCCATTTCCATTTAAAAGGAGTGCGAACTGGGCATGCACCTCCCTTGGGCATCAGGAAAATCTCTGCCCTTTGCTGATGCCAGATAAACGTTGCAATAAACTGATGCTTTCCTGTGGCGACACTCTATCTTATGGGTCTTTTATAAAAGGGGGAAAAGAAGAAAAAAAATAAATGCAACAAATAAACTGATCAGCCAGAAAATGGTGGCATTTGAATAGTTTTTCTGTAAATAAGCTGTGTGTGCCATGACACGAGGCACTGGGCTGCGAGCCTTTAGGGTT
Source organism: Balaeniceps rex (assembly GCA_013401315.1). Lineage (NCBI taxonomy): Eukaryota > Metazoa > Chordata > Aves > Pelecaniformes > Balaenicipitidae > Balaeniceps > Balaeniceps rex. Next base: position 196,853 of record VYZW01006384.1, on the reverse strand, counting down.
GGCTCATGGAGGGGGGAAGCTCTCTGCCACAGATGATGAATGAGCAAAGCGATTTGCTGTGTCCTTCTCCTTCTCTCTCTTCCCCTGGCTGCCCCTCTGCCCATTTGTTTTTAGGCTGGAGATTTTTCGGCCTGCGAGGCTCTCCTGCTGATGGAGTGGAGGGCTAGTAGTGTCCCAGAAATGGGTGACCTCTTGGCATCTGATGAATGGTGGCAGGGGCCTGAAATGGAGCCCATGAAGTCAGAAGGTTCATGAGCCACTGGGCTGTGTCAGGAAGGGGGAAGCTCCCTGGTTTGGTTCTTCTAGGAGTTTTTGTTTTCTTTTGTTTGCATTTGCAAGGGGGTTGCCCCCTCCCTCCCCTCTCTCTCCTCCTCTTCCCCAAAGTGCATTACAGCAGGGAAAAACTCTCCTCTGCTGGCACACCTCACTTATCCCCCAGGCAAGCACTCAGAACACTTTCCAGCCTGGTTACAAGAGCATCCCTCCTTAGGGAGGTGAGAAAAGCCAGGTGGGGCTCAAGGAAATCTAGTGCAAGAGGGAAAAAAACCCCATGGTATTTCCTCCAGAATAAGTTGTTGAGAGAAAGGTCTTTAAGAAAACACCTGCCAACCCCAGCTTTGAGTGGTGGGGTAACCAGCTTTCCTGCGCCTTTGACCCTGGGGTGTCTGACTGCCTGGAGCAGACTCTGCTTCCCTTATATACATCACGATATTGGTGAGTGCCCCTCAAGCGTACGGGTGTGAGCAGGTTTTGCACAACCCTTTGTGTCCTCCTGGGGTCAGCCAGGTGGACAGGGCGATGGGATTTGCTGTACTTGAGCAAGTTTTGGTAGGCTTTCCTCTTTCTGTTTTGGTGGAGAAGATCAGAGGGTTGATTAGATCTGTAGTGAGTCACCTGGTGGCTGCTGAATTTCCACTTGAACATTTTGAAATGGCTGGAATTCAGGTTTGGAAGGAAAAACGCAGGCAGGATTTGGGGGCAGATGTTAACTGGGCTCCCAGGACTGATTCAGGCCAGAGCTGCTGATACGGAATGTTAACGGGGTCCTATTTAGTCAACGCCACCTAGAAAAAGCAGATGCCTTCAAAAAGGTGGAGGGCTTTAAGGGTTTATTTGGTTACTAAAAATATTGTTTCTGAAGATGGATGAAGATAGCATACGTGCTTTCCCCCAGCGATGCCAGGAGATGTAACATCATCCACCCAGCAACGGGGAACGGGAGAAGGATCCTTTTCTGGACCCTTTCTGACTATCCACTAAACAAACATGTATTTTGGACAAGTGGCATGACGGCTGTGCCTCAGTTTCCCAGTCTGTAAAATGGTACCATCCTCCTCTGGGAAGCACAATTCATTGCTTGCAAAACACTTTTAAACGCTTACATGAAAATCTGCACAGCCGTGCAAGGCAGCATACGCATACATGGTTTTTCTGTTCCTTGGTAACAAAACCCTAGAGAAACGATGCAAGCTGCTCTATCGGTATTAAACTCGGTGCCACTGGTCTCAGTGATGCTAGTTCTGCAACAGTGTGATTTTTGGCCCTCAGTACATGCTGAGCAGCATCTGAGTTGAATATCTCGTGAATGCTGAGCCTCCAGAACAACTGCTTAGAGTCTCTGGTCTTGTGAGAAAGGATCTTGCTTTAAGTAAGGTGAGATTTGCTGTGAAATGCAGGAGAGCTGCGGATGCCTTTTCCACAGATTCTGTGCATGATGGTGCAAAACTACCTCGTGGTGCCAAAGCAGCAATGCGAATTGACTCCCTACAGTAAGGTTATTACATGGCCTGCCCTGGCCTCTCCGTGTTTCTTTCTAAATTAGCTTGGGTGTAATAGCCCCACGTTAATCATGCCTCACAAATATTGCTAAATTGCAGACTCCTGACCTTTGATTTGAGCCAAATCTTTCCCTAGAATAATTAATAGAGGCTTGGCTGTTATTTCCCCAACAAATGCCTCTATAAAATGGATTTGGAGCAATTCTCATCTATGCCACTGGAGATGAGAATTAAAAGGGATGGTGGGGTGGCCCATGCTGTGTGCGGTGGGAGGAGGGGCCGTGGGCTGGAGGCAGGACTGTGATTTCCTACAGTCTTATTGATACCTAGGTCCTGGCATGGGAGAAGGTATCCAAAGCCCTTTCCTCTCATCATTGTGCTGAGACCTGGCCCTGGGAAACACTTGGCAAAGCCGAGAAGCTTGGATGCTGGGTAAAACCGAGAGGAGTAGGTATTTTCCTTGCAAAGAACGGTCTACCACTCCAGCAAGCTTCTTTCCATGATTTTTTTTCCTATCTCCTTCCCTTCAGCTGGAGAAATATAAGTTTCTGTCCCTCTTCAGGGGATACGTGCTGGACACATGTAGGCTGCAAAACCAACATATAGCTGGTGTTTGCTGTTGGAAGAGATCATCAGTCTCTTGGTGCTTCCTTTGCTAACGAAGGCTTAAGTGCACCTTCCGCAGGCTTTAGCTGGGTGCTTTGTGTATCTTTTGATTGAATGGGGCTGTGCTTTTTGTCAGGGGCTACAGGTCTCCCCAGTGGTCCTTTTCAACAGAGAATAAACAGTGTTTTATTTGAAGCCTGCATAACCTTTAACATGGCTCATTCCTCTTCCTTCCTGCCCTGGGAAAAATGGCGCTGCGAGTAGATCAGAGCCTGAACATCCCCTGGCTGATCCCCGTCGGGAATTTCCAAGGGAAATGTCTGTCTCCAGACTCTCAGCATCTTCAGCAAATCTCAGGAAAGACCTCGCTGTGGCTTAGCTTCTGAGATTTGCATCAATGCTCCCGTTTATCAGAGAGCAAGAATGAGCCATGCATCAAGTTTTGGAGCCAAGTAGCATCAGCATTTTTAGTGGAGTATAGCTTTGGAAGAGAAAAGCCTTACTATGAATAATTAAGGGCTGAGGAGGCATCAAGCTCTCAGAGGGCTCTGCTGGCCTTTGCTTCGAAGCGGATGGCTGGTTTTCCGTGAAGTGCTCTTTTGGGGGGGTCAAACTACACATGGGTTGCTGGTTGTGGGTTGTGTGGTGGTGATAACACGTTTGTGGATCCAGCCTTTTTACGATGGCTTTAGGTAATCTGGAAGCAAACGTGTATAACAGAGGTGGAGGGAATTTCTCTCTAATCAGCCAGAGACACCAGCTTTCTTTTTCCTCCCCCTTCCTCAGAAGAGATGAATAGGTATGGTGCAGGCTTATGCTAACAGGTGCAATTTCGTAGGAGTTTCATAGTCTCACTTACAGCATCTGTTAAGCTTATTGCAGAAATGCATCTTTTAAACATGAGTTACCCCGTATTGTCTGATGAGAGAGAGGAGGCTTTTGTAAGCATGCGGGTAGGTAGCGCTGTGTCTCTGTCACGGGAGGAGCTGAAACGAGCAGTTGAAGCGATATTTTGAAGCTGGTGCTGAAGCACACAGGAGTTGACTGACTTGTGTGCCGGTCATCAGCACACAAGGCTTCTGAGTACTTCAGAAAGTGGGATCCTGTTTCTTTGTGCCTTTTTTTTGTTTGGGAAGAAGCCTCTAGCAATGATGTCCTTCCGATCTTCCTTTTTTATACTTTTAATACTGGTGATGTGACTGCTGCACAGCCTTTGAGCAATCTCTTCCTTGGTCTTGCTATTTAACCCCAAGAAAAGAGGCAGGGGGGTTGTTTCCATGAGTGAATTGTTGTAATATCTCTTCACTTCATTATCATATATATTTTGTGCAGAAGCAGTTTTGCTTCTTGAGTTTACTGCTTTGTTAAGTTACCATGTGATACCGACTGTAGGATGTCCAAACTACAGGTTTGCTGGCACACGTGGCAAGTCAGCACTATTTGCCTACCCCCTGCATTTAGAAATGGAAAAGGCTGTATGAGAAGAGTCTTCAGATGCTCTCTTTTGTTCTCTGTGTTTTGCAGATACCGTAGCAAATGCTTCAGGTCCTTTACTAGTTGAAATAGCAAAGACTCCGGGGTCTACGCTAGGAATCACACTGATGACAACCACACACCGGAACAAGCAGGTCATTGTCATCGACAAGATCAAGCCGGCCAGCGTGGTGGACAGGTACAGATCTGAACAGGCTGCTCCTAGCTCTGCTTTTCCTTTCTCCACTGCTTTTTTGTCCCCTTGGTAGTTATATACCATTCTTCCCTGCCTCACCCTGAAATGGCCATGTCCACATGTTCTTAGCAATAAGCATGCTAAAAATATCTGACCCAACACCAGTGGACTCCTCACCAGGAATGAATGTAACTCAGTGCATATGAAAGCTGAGCTCTGTTTTAAAAACCTCTGATCTGACTGCCCTGGAGCTGTGGAATGGCAAACACCTATTCTGGAGACTTCTGGCTAGAGCCTTTTCATGATGGGCAAGTCAGCTAGTCACCCTTTACTTGGGGATGCAGAAAGACAGACCATGATGCAGCCCTAGCTGTGGTTAGTCGTGCTGCTGAGCTGAACTGCTGGCTTGTAGGACTTAACTACACTGCTGGGTGACCCTCAGCCGTCCAGACTAGCTATGGGTGGGCACTATTAAAAACTTAAAAGATCTTTCCCAAGCCACTGGCAGCACTGACTCAAGCATGAACCGTCTTAGTTGGTATTTTGGGCAACGCTTGAACCTAAGGTTCAAATTGGAAGTAAAAAAAATGAGATATGAAAAAAAATTCACATGAATTCAAACAATAATTCACAGTTGGATTTTGTATGTTTCCGCTCCCAACTGTAAGGACGTGGATTTTGGCCATGTGTATAATTACCTCTCTTGCTGTTTCCTTTGCAGATGTGGCGCATTGCATGTTGGCGACCATATTCTCTCCATTGATGGCACAAGCACAGAGCACTGCTCCTTATTAGAGGCAACGCAGCTTTTAGCTGCCACTTCGGAAAATGTCAAGCTGGAGATATTACCTGTTCACCAAAGCAGGCTGCCTTTGAAGCCTCCAGAAACAGGTGTGTCCTCCATGCAAACACTGTTGGTTGCCCTCAAAATTCACTTGAGGTCCCTACTGGGCTTCTTGCTGCTTTTGAATGCCGGCAACAGACTCCAAAGAGAGACATCTGTGGAGGAAAAAAAAGATGTTTTGATGAAATGCATGTGATTAGATGACGTTCTTCAAGGATGTGAATAGGAAAAGAAGGTAACATCTGTGCTTGAATGGGGAAATTGGAGCTGGGAATCCCAGGGTTTTGCAGTGCTGAGTGCTGTGCAAGCCGCTTCCTTAGTATCTCAGATAAGAGACTTTAATTGAGGAGGAGGAAAACAACCTTGGTGCTGGCAAATGTATTTCCAAGCTCAGTTTTCATTTGCTGATGCCTGGTAAGGCTTTGTAAAGGACATGTCAGTAGCTAGGCAGGATCCTGCTGGGCTTCCTTAGGAAACAAAGCTGCAACACAAGCGTTCATCTTCTGGACCAGCCTGTTTGAACGGCTGCTGTGTCTAAGCAGCCAGGGGTAGAGTGAATGCATCTGTAGCTGCTGCTTTCCACCACCCCCCACCAAAGAAATACTGGGGAAAAAATTCTATCTCCAGTGAAATCAAGCCCAAAATGCCTGTAAACATCATTAGGAATTCACCCTGATGAGCATCCTTGTTGCCCACCTTTAGTTTCTCCTTCCACATGAGAGGCTGACTCAGGCTCTCATAGAAACTCCATTGTGAACAGAGCCTCAGTACTGGATTTGTTGCAACTCTTGCCTGCAGTTTTGTTACAGTTCGTACTGGTGGTCTTATAATTCCGGTGTTTCAGGCGTGACTGTTCAGTACCAGCCCCTTTTGCAACCATTTTCAATCACTTGTCCCCTCAGGAACATGCATTTTAGTAATATTGGTGGTGCACAGCAGCCCCAGGCACAGCTCTTCTTTCCATTCTCTTCTAGAATGGTTTGGGGAAAGGAAGACAATATCTGTGTTGTCTTCTTTAACATGATGTGGTGAAACATAAAATCTAATAACATCTCCATGTCTAGAAATAAATCTCTTACCTGTCCAGTCCAATTTGTGCAGAATTAAAGCATTTTAACAAAGGGGATGGATGACTTGACCTTTGTGCCCAAGAAAAAATGCAAAGCTATAATCCTTTTTCAATGGCCGTTAAAATGAACTATTCTCCTCCTTCCATTAGTGCCCTCGTTCTAATCTTATTTCAGAATATATGCATTCAGTAGCAGCTTAGGAGGAGGAGGATCTGTGGAAGGACAGCTCGGTCTGTTCAGAGCCTTTTTACCCAAAGCTCCATACATCAGATCAGTTTGCTGTGGCAGAAATACAGAACACAAACTTGGGAGAATAATTGCAACGCATGAGTATGAAAAATAAGGGATATAACAATTGTTCCCACTTTTGATTAAACTCTTTAACACGTGAAGGATCACAGGGAAGGATGCTGCTCATCCACATGGCTGTTAGGAGGCAGAGGTGTGTGGTTGGAGACCAGTGCTTGGGCTTGAACCTTCACCAGTGCTGATGGGGATGGGAAAGGGAGGTGGCGGGGACAGGAAGGAAAGTGCTTTGGGCAAGAGGAGCAGCTCACGAAGCAGTGCTCCTCAGTGGTGCAACCAGCCACGGCACCGTGCAGCCCATGGTGAGCAGCTGAGGAACCACACCAAAGTTGACAAACTGTGTTTGGACCTGGGAGAGACGCTGCTTTCTGCTCCAGATGCCGAGTGCCAACTCCATAGGCTGCTTTTTCTGAGTTTAGGGAAACAAACAGGGGTGGTAAGGAAAAATGGGCCATGCAAAAGCAAACTGTCATGGTTGGCAAGGGAGTGAAGCCCGGGGAAAGCAGCCGAGGAGAGGAGACCGTGCAGACGCATCCCTGTTCAGCACTTGCATTACTGAGTCCTTCAGTGTGTGCCTGCATGGGGCTTGTCGTTATATTTTTTAAATGTGGCTCCTTGTGCAATCAAAATCCAGTTATTGAGGAGGTGGAGAGGGATCTGAAGCCGCAGCTGCCATGCAAAAATATGGTCTAATGCTGAAGCACGGGATTTGTCAAACTGAGTTTGCTTTCCCTGTGGCTCTGGGGGCATTTGGAGAATTTGTGTGAGGATTACGCCCTGCTCACAAGATCAACGGGAGCGGATGGTGCCCAGGAGCGGTGCTGGGATGGATGGGTTTCCTCAGGCAGGGATGACGTGTGAAAGCTTTCGGAAGGCTGTTGTAGGTTTTTATCATAGACTTGTCCAAAATCTCTTCTCTTCCCCAATGCACTGACAGCTGAGTTTCAAAGGCAATTTTTTCTGTTGTCAGATATGAGCTAAGAATTTATAGACAAATGGGTGAGTTTTAATTACTATAAATGGATTAAATGATTTTGTATATATGCCCATAAGCTCTGTCCTGCAGGTTCAAAGTGTTTTATTAAGAACCTTCCTTTTTGTCTAGATATAGCTACATTTATTAATTTGATTTTTCTTTTTAAAAGCTGCCTGGCTCTGAATTTACTTTTGAATCCACAAAATAGAAACCCCAGAGCTGGAAGCGTATTTTTTAAGAGCTTGATACACTAAGTGCTAAACTCACTAAATGTTTAGCAAAGACTAAATATAATTACTATATTGGTTGGAAAACCTGACCTAAATGATTTGATGCCTGTGATGCATGCACACAAAATGGATGTCCACTGTTAAAGGCACTAACAGATGACCTTTAGATGAGATCTCTGGCTGGACTCACTAAATAAACCGAGTCCCTGTCCCAGGTTTGTACGCTCAGAAAGCTCTGGTAGTACCAGCGCTGGCGGTGTTTCTGCTTACTTGGAGGACACAGAGCCTGGAGGAGATAGATCTCCTCTGGGAAGGTGGTTGCCAGTCAGTGCAAGTGGTTGCGAGGTTAAGAGCTCTGGGATAACTCGTGGCTCCAGTGATGCTCTGCTGTGGGATGCCGTTCATGCTTAGCTGAATAAAAGAGACACTTGCAGTCTTGCTCGTTAGCCAGCAATTCCTCTCAGAAGAAAATAGCGCCAGACAGCATGGTGCAGAGATTTGGGAGAGAAAACCCAGTGCTGCCAGGCAAGGAAAACCAAACTGACCCTGTGCTGCCCAGGGGCAAAAGGAGCGTCAGTGAGAACAGACAAGGGACCTGTGCCTGACGGGGTGTTTGAGGCACTCCAGAGGAGACCTATGGCATCGCGACCTGATGTCGCAAAGCCAGAGCTCCTGGACAAGGGAATTCCAAATGATGGATGTCATGCTGCAACAGATTTCTGCCAACATGTGCTGGGCTGGGGTTAGGGTTGAAGCTAAAGCAGTTGTGTGGCCTTGAATAGAGTCTGCCATGTTGATGCCATGTTTTAATTAGCTGTTTGCCACAGCATTGGCATCTCCTCCTGTGTTGGTGCCCCTCTGTAATTGCCTTTCAGCAGTGGTGTATAAAATCCCTTTTGTTTGGGTGAGCTGGAGGTGGCCCTCCTCTCTTTCACCCGTATGTGAACCCCACGATGGATTCCCGGCCAAGAGCAGCCGCTGAACAACCAAACGTTGAAGCCAAGCAAAGTGCTCAAAGCAGTCCTTGGCACATGCGGAAGGCGTTGTGCCTTGTCCCCGGGAGGGCAGCTCTGGCAGCAAGGTGGGAAACAGCATAAGGAGGTTTCCCCAGTGCTGTCGGATAATGCTGATGGCCTCTGCGGGAAACGTGTGGCTGGAGGGAGCTTCTGCATGTCACACGACAGACTGCAAATGGTGATGACATCTGTGTGCTGCCAGCACGGCTTTGTCAGGCCATTGGCTCAGGACACGGAGTTTTTTATGGGGAAGGGGTGGATTTCTGCCACTTTGCATCAAGTGTCATGAGGTTACGTGGGGATGCGTTTTTGCTGCTGGTGGTTGACACACTGTGGCTGGGTCCTGACTTGTTCAGAGCCAGTATGAGGTTCTTTTCTACAATCTCCTGGCTTTTGCTTCTTACCTTTTCTTTCTCTCACTTCTCCTCCCTGCCTGTGGTGATTTCTGCTCCCCTGGGTGCCATCAGTCAAGGTGCAGAAGAGCGACCACCACCACTGCTGGGACCCCTGTGTCAACTACTGTCACACCCACCACCCCGGGCACTGCAAGACGCCCACGTGGAACCAGACGTCTGGACAGGATTACTGCAAATGTAACCCCAGTGCACGGTGTTGCCCACATCCTTGCACGTGTTCCTTCATGTTGTGCTCCTCCATTTCTGTAATATCCAATTCCATAGCCACAAGTGTCACTTGTTTCCTCCTTGGTCACCTAGGGCTGTTTTCACAGGTCCAGTGCTGAGGTGCAAAATCAGTATCTGCAGCCCAGCATGTGCAGATCTGGTAACTACAGTGACAGTGGTGTGCTGGGCAGACATGTGCTCCCACCCTCTAACCCCACACCCCAATGCCCGGTTTCATATGGGCAAGGGCAAAAATGAGTTGCTGTGGGACAAGGAGAGCCGCTCTGGTGGCGTGTAGGAGCGTGATACATCAAGGCATCTAGCTCAGCCCTCGTACCTCACAACGTGTTAGCAGCAGGATTATGGCTGCTTCAAAATCTGTCTGTAAGCCCACCTCTTGCAGGAAGCAGGCTCTGTTCAGCCCCAGGTTTCTTGTCTTATGACAGGAAGACGGAGGAAATGTTGCACTGTGTGTTGGGAAGCAAACAGGGCAGCCCAGTTGCCCAGCCGCTCAAGTTCAAGCTGTGGTTTCTATGTATTTAAGGTTTGTTAGTGCCATCGTGCCAACCTGCTGTTGGCTGCCCTGCATCCATGATGCACTTCTCACCTGGTGGCCTGGGTGCTGCAGTGACAGACAGCCCAGTCACTGGAGCCACTGCGCACCAGACAGCAATGTCCATCTTGAGCCCAGGCCCACTCTCACAGCTCTTCTGGAGCTGCAAGCCCAGGACAAGGTTCTCACCTCAATCTTGATCCCTGGAGCTGGGAAGAAGGAGCTAGTCTAAACTCATTAGGTGTTTGATGAATGCCCATTAGATGAACCCACTGCTGCACTTCTCTGCGCACATCCTTAACACGCTCTGTATTTCCCCAGCTCTGGTGGCTGCCACCTTCTCGTCTCCCACCATGAATGCGCAGGGCTTCCCCTGCCAGAACTCAAACACACTACCTCGCAGCTCCCACCCCATGAGCCCCCGCACCACCATGCTGAGGAGGAGGCAGAAGAAGAAGGAGCACAAGAGCTCACGTAAGAGTGGTGGTGGGATGGGTTGGATGGGGCATGCATGCTTGCCTTGCTGTCCTTATTCTTGTTGACTGTTAGCCGGGGTAGGGACCGCTCATCTCAGCACTGTCAGTGCCTCCCTCATCCTCGGTCACTGTCCCCACCGCTGCCAGACTGAGGTCTGTGACCAGACCTGCTACATCGACTGTGGCTACCCTGACCTTCTGCCTCTCTCCTCCTCTCAGTGTCGCTGGCCTCCAGCACGGTGGGTCCTGGCGGGCAGATAGTCCACACGGAGACAACAGAGGTGGTGCTCAGGGGAGACCCTTTGAATGGCTTCGGACTTCAGCTCCAGGGAGGCATCTTTGCTACCGAAACCCTGTCTTCCCCACCTCTCGTCCGTTTTATCGAGCCTGACAGCCCGGCAGAGAGGTTAGAGACCTTGCCCTTGGATGCTGGTGGTGCTGCTGCTGAACATTTCATGGTTTGGTTTGTTTTCTCTCCTCAGAGGCTCATTTAGATATTTACTATCATCCTTGTAATATCTCCCATTCTTCACTGGGCATGGTTTACTGTCACTGCCATTTCTGCACTCGTCGGCTGACCACGGCCTCCCTCGCATCCCAGGTGAACGTCTTGGCACCAGGCTGCGGCTGTTCTGGGAGGAGGAGGAAGGGAGCGAGTGTCTGTGTGAGAGAGCCATTCCCATTCCTTTTTTTTTTCTTTCTCTTTAAAAGATAAAGCTTTTGTCTGCGTGCAGAAAGGGGAAAGACCTAAGCAAGTGGTGCCCAGGAAAGTGTTTTCTGCCTGGTTTCATTGTAGTAGAGCCCAGCTATATAAATTGGCCTAAAAGCAAGGTTTTGAACCACAGAGGGGGGCTCTGGTTGAGGAGCAGGTAGGTGCTGCATTTAAGCACTCTTGCTTTTGGCTCTATAATGCTGGGAAAAGAGCAGAACGGAGGAGCAGCGTTAACTGCTGCGTGTCACCCCCCGGGGATTCCAGCAGCAACGACTCCTCCAGTGGCCGAGCCTCAGCTCAGGAGCTCTGGCTAAACTTTTTCCAATACCCTTGCTGGCTGGATTTAAAGTCTTCTCAAGTGTCTGTGCACTTCGATGTAGATGCCCTCTAGCAAGGTTGTTTGTACTAAACAGACTGGGTCCCAGCATGGCTTGAGCTCTTGGGGGGTGGAAAGGAGAGCTGGTTTTGTTAGGCAGATGAAATCATGAGTGGTGAGCGAGCTGGCACTTACGCCCCTGTGCTCGTTTCTCTTCCTGCCTGTGACTTCCACTGGTGGTCCCTCCTGTCCAGGGGTGCCTGAGGTGCAATGACATGGCAGTGCTCAGCACTTGCTGCAGACCCTTCCTTGGGAGAAGTCTCCAAGGGCCTCATCAGCACGTGCTGATGGTTTGGTGTCCCCAGGCCAGCCTGGGAAAAGAGCACACGGGAAAGTCGTGTGTCAGGGAAAGGACCTGCAAAGGGATAATGCAAGTCCTTGCCATGCAGAGCGGTCTCGGTGTGGTAGCTTCTCCAGGCGCTGCTGCAGAGGCAGGGAGGAGCACGAGTGCCTGGCGCTTGTGTCTGTGGGAGGACGGGGACAAGGGGCTGGCACAGGACAGAGAGTTGTCCTGAGTGATACAGGTTAAGAGAGATTTCAGAAGCCTTTTATGCCATGTGTTTGTTTGTTTCCAAACAGGGTCTAAAAAGGAAAGTGATGGTGTTTTGGTTTTTTTATCCTCTATTACCAGGGTGAATTTGGCTCACATTGCAAAGCACCAAACTCCTTTTATAAATCAGGCAGCAACAAAGCCTGCTGTCCCAGGGGAGGAGGGAGGTGTGCTGCAATCTGCCTGGCTTTGTTTTATCATTTTGCCAAGCCTGGAGTGAAAGCAAAGACTGGTGGTGCAGCCTTGCTCGGCTCTAATGTGTCACACACGCTGCTCTCCCTCTCGGCTGCCCACCCAGCAGCATTCGTGCCCTCCTGGCTGCCGCTTTCTGGCGACAGGGAGAATCCCCTCTGTGTCTGCAGCCTGGATTTGATTTGGGGATTAAATCTCTGCTGTGTATTTCTTCCTTTCCTAGACTGCTGCTCTTCCTAGCTGGCAGGAAAACGCTGCCTTTCCTCCGCATCTTGAAGTGATAAGTGCGCTGGGTTTGCAGTGAGGTGAAAAAGGCAGCTTTATGTTTTCATTTCACTTTTTGTTTCTTGCTATCCCACAGAACTTGTTTGCTCCATCCTTCCTAGATACCTTATTCCCTGCCCTTGAGAGGTTCTGCTGTAACTGCAGCCCAAGACATTGGAGCCATTTCTCTCCCCTGTACCAAGCCGGGCTCTCGGCTGAGGCTGGGCTGTGCTCTTTCTTGTGCTGCAGTTGTTGCCCTTTGCAAAAAAGGTTGAGTGGTGGAGATACAGGGATCAGGCTCAGCAGCCTGGATCTGTTCTGCATGTGCACACACTCCTGTGCAAGACCTGGGAATCTGAATGTGCTGTTGCACAGGGGCATGATCCACAATCACTTTGTCCACCTGGCTTGCCATGGAGGAGCTGCCCCTTGGATGTCTAGCAAATCTGAGTGCTACCAGGGAGGAGGACGGCATCACCCTCTTTTCAGGGAGGTTGGGCTGCCTCACATTTATTATCCAGTTCGTACTAGCTTGTGGCAGGAGGTTTGAAGCAAAAGCTCTCACCTCCCTGACTTGTGATTTGGTTTACAGCCAATAGCCTCTAATAGACCTCCCTCCCCACCTGTTGTTTTGTTTCCCGGGTGCAAGATGAAGCCTTTGGGCTCCAAATGAGACAGTGATTCAGCCCCTGTTATCAGCAGGGAGGGTGGAATAGGAAGATGCCTGACGTCCCCTCTTGGCTGCCTTGAAACATGCAGCTTTTGTCCTTCCTCCCCCAGTTGTCATTGACAGCAGTGGGAGAGTATCTGGCTTCTCCATCGCGGTATCCAAAATCAATGCTTCCTGCTGAGTTACATGTTTTCTAGCCCTGCTCAGACAGTTTTTTGATCATTGTGTTTCTGGCTTTTGAGTATGAATAGTTTGCAAAAGGAAAGTTTAGCAGCTGGGTGAAGCTGTCAGCAAAGCTTTGATCTTTTGGGGGCTGGGACCCACCCACTGATGTGCGGACACAGATGTACAGACACATGCAGATGCGCACGTCTGACCTGTGCAGGCCAACTCGGGGGCTTGTAAGGGCACAATGGATCGGTTTCTGCAGTCGGCGATGTGGCCATGGTCACAGCTGCTGCCACTCACCCCACAGCTGGAGTGACCATGCAGATGCTGATGATGCTGCTTGAGATCTTCAGCGCATATCCTGCCTGAGGCTTGAATTTGCACTGCTCTGCATCTAGCAAGACATCTCCGCTGTCTTTGAGCCCAAGGAATGAGTCATGACAAAGTGTAAATCTCTGCAACCCCAGGGAGACATTCCCGTCAGGGACTCCAACACATCCAAAGGGCCGTCTTTCACTCCGAGAGATGCCTGTACTCTTGTTCTTTCTGATTTTAAAGCACTTCTCCCATGATCTCAAAGCACTTTGTGAGCTCTGATGTTAGACTCTGCATCTCTGAGACAAACGCCCTCTCTTTGGGAAAGCCATCCAAAAGGTCCGTTTAGGATCCCACAGCAGAGCCAAGGAGAGGTCTGCAGGAGCCTTGGCTCCCAGGGCCCTGCTCCCAGGTGCATTCTGGCTATAGCAAGAGACCTCTCAGTGCTAGAGGAGGCATCTCTATTGTACTCCTTGCCATCTTCATATTTATAAGCTGATATTTCCAAGCGCATCTATGTGGCTGCATATCCACAAGTCCAGTAAAGGACTGTAATTAAACTTGATGTAATTTATTCACAAGGGTGCATTCATTTATACAGCATAGAGTTGTCTGTCCTAATCCAAGTCTCCTTGAACAAACACTTCTGAATTTACATCTCATAAAATAACCAGCGTTTTTCCATGGGTGGCATGAACTCAGGCAGCAGTGTAAATATCCTGCAAGTTTAATACCTTCCTACCAGTAAAATAACCTCCTTAGGCTCTCTTCAAACTTGCTCATATCTCAACTTGTGATGGGCCACCGGCAAAAACTGTTGTGCTTGTGCATTTTTCTTGAATTTGGATGTGTGCATTTTTTCTTGATAACCTGGCCTTTCATATACGTCCAGTTGTTTGGAGGTGAATAATAAATACAGCCAGTGTCTGTTGCCTTTATCTTCGTGTGCCTGGAAGCTGCAGTACCATGTTTTCTTACATGGTGTGAGTTGTATTGGGTGTGAGTGATGAAGAGTGGCTGCAAGGATTAGTAAAAACCAAGCTGTCTTCCGTGAAATGTCCGTGGAAGCTGACATCTAGAAAGGAGAGGGCAAAGGGTGTGCTTGACTGTTAAAGAGCAGGGGAATAAAGATTCTCTGGAGAAGGCTCAAAATAGGATAGCTGATGCCTTCTAGGAAATCTTTGCGGTAAAATAACTCCAAATGTAGAGGTGAACCCTCAACCTATTTTGGAGACCACTCTGTAGCTTATGTTAATGATGGAGGAGGAATAGTTTCCCAAACTCTGCTCAAGTGGACAGCCTTATAGACAGGTCATGAGTGGATAATCTGAAAAGATGTGGTTAATAGCGAACAACTGATGAAGCGTGTGGAAGAGAAGGAAGATGAGCAGTTGCCCATGGCCAGTCACAGGGAACACTACACTCTTTATTTTATAGAGCCATGGGCCAGCTCAGTAAGGTGGAGAATTGTCTTGCTGGTGTTACAGTGTATTTTTAAAAAAAAAAAAACCAAACCAAAACACAAGAAAGAAGGAAGGGTGAATATTGAATGTAGTGGTTCATGAATGAAACAAAACGCTGCTTATACTGCTTACAAATACAAAGGGTCCCAAGAGACAAACCATGCAGTAGCAGTATATCTCCAACATAGCCTTGCCATCATTGTTTTTCTTCCAAAGTAAAATAACCTGCTGATCTGTCCTCTTGGAGAAAGTGAGTCTAAACCAAAAGCCCCAAAGTGCCAGTTGTGGTTATACTGGCGGGATATCGCATCGGAATAATATTGGCCTTTCAAGGCAGTTAAGCAGTATCAATGTACATTTGGCTTCCAGAAATGCAATTACAAGGGATAAATGATTATCCAGTTTGCTGAGACATTTCAGTGAGCTCGTTGGATTGTAGCTTCAATATTAGCCACGTATTAAGCAGAGGACTCCGTGCAATTTTTAGCGCCATTAGTTTGGGTTTCAGAGGGCGCAGGCACATGGAAAGAGCTATATATCGTTAGATAAGGTAGGAGGGCACATGCCCTTGCATTTATCACTCTCATCTCTTGTCCATGGTGTTGACTTTTAGGAAGGTGAGGGTTACTTTTTTTTTCTTCCTGGAAGTTGCAGGAAATGTGACCAAAAATGGTTATTTAGGAGCAAACTATGTCTGAACTTAAGCTCCCAGGGGCTTTTGGGATGAGCATTGCAGAATGAGTTATCTTCTCTTTGGGGCCACTTCTACAGGATTTGTCACTACTCTATGTATCTTGTAACAGATTTGCCTGGCAAAAGTAACTCATGGCTGGTTGTGGGGTTGTTTTTTCTCCTTTCCTCTTTTTCCCTGCCTCCTTGTCCCCTTTCCCTCTTTTCCCAATGTGGACTGCAGGTGTGGGCTGCTGCAAGTAGGAGACAGAGTCCTTTCTATCAATGGCATTGCGACTGAGGATGGGACTATGGAGGAAGCTAATCAGCTTTTGCGTGATGCTGCGCTCACGAACAAAGTGGTGCTCGAGATTGAATTTGATGTCGCAGGTATGTTGCCACAGGATTGCTGCTCCCCGCTACCAGCAGGACTCTGCCAGTGCCTTTGCTAACCCGTAGGAGGGAGTGTGTTCACACAAATACATGGTTTTTTTGCTAGAGCTCAGAGGGAAGAACGAGAAGACCCTGTGAGGACCTTTTTCATTTCTTCTTGTTCTCTAATGTGTATTGAGATGGAGGGTCCTTCTTCTGATCCTTTCATAAATGCCTTGTGCTCACCACTTGGCTGAGATAAGCCTAAGGAGTAGACGAAGGGTCACCTGCACTTTAAATATTTGCCTATTAATATGAATAATATTTATACTAATTTATGGCCTTGAAGCAAGGAGGGAGCCAAACCTGTTGGCTGGGGCTAAAGTGCAGCTTTGTATTTAAAAAAAAAAAAAAGAAAAGTTTTTTTCCTTTTACATTGGCAGAGCTGTCTCAGTCTTGAAATACAGCATGATATGAGCATTTCACTTGACGTTCAGAGCATGTATTTTTAATGAGAATCCAAATTTTAACCTGAAGTCTGCAGGGCCTCGAATAACAACCTTATTTGAACCAATAAAGCTGAGTTTTATGGGCTTGTTTTTCTTGGTTCCAAAGAAACCATCCATGCAACTGAAAACTCTCTCTTTTCTCCTATTTTCTTTTTCATCTGTTTTTGGTTTTATAGAGTCTGTCATACCCAGCAGCGGTACTTTCCACGTTAAATTGCCCAAGAAAAGGGGTGTAGAGCTTGGAATTACAATCAGCTGTAAGTATTGCTCAGACTTGCACTAGCAGTTGAAGAGCTGCTGCTTTCCACCCTGGCACATCAGAGGGGCCCAGGGGAGAGCGATAAGATTATGTGGGGTTTCCTGGTAGCGCTCACAGTGCTTGTGATTTATCCTGAATTAGATGTGTGGTTCCTGCCTCCACGAGCTGGCGGCAGAGAAAAGCAGCTGCATGAAGGGTTGGGGCAAAGGATGCATCTCAACTGATCAGTTGGTCTGTGCCACAGACTTATATTATATTGTATTGTAGTATATTATTAGTAATATTGTTTTTATTTCCTTTTAAAAAAGAATTGCCTGGGTCTGGTGGGACCCTTGCAGGGAGAGGTGGAGGGGGAGAGCAAGTGTGAAGTAAACCCACAGCTTGAAGGGTAGAGAGGGGAAACTGCCAAGAGGAGGAGGAGGATGAAGAAGGTGGTTGGCCTTAGAAGTGGGGGGAAGGCTCTTTAGGGTCAGGAGGGTGCTGGGCAGGGTTTGCCGGGAGTCCTTGCATTGACTAACCCCAGCCATGGAGGAGGAGATCCATGTGCCAGGATTTGGTGGGCACTGAGAGAATGAGACATAAACCTTTTTCTTTCTTTTCTCTCTTCTCTGCTGACTCTTCATTAATTATCTTTGTTTCTCTTCTGAAGCGTATTTTTCATTTAAAGACCTTTTGGCCTCTTTGGAGGGGATGCTGTAAGGGGTGATATAAGCAGATCCATCCCAAATTTCTGCTAGGGGTCTTGTTATGCCTTGCATCAGTTAACTTTTCCTTTATGGCAAATGTGAGGTCACACATCACTCATCTCTCTTTCACTGCTGGGGAAACGGAGTTGAATCATCTCAGATTTGCCATGCCCAGAGGCTGCCACCACCTCTCAGCTGAAACAAAGAAACTTGTGAGACTGCAGTAACGGGATCTTGCGTCTAAGCCCTCAGGAGCATGGACCCAGCTGTGTCTGGGGAATGGAGTTGCAAGGGGCACTTTAAAACTAGGTTTCATTAAAATAGATAAGTTAGTTATAATTACCTCTTGGCATTTACAGCATTAGTCAGTGAGTTAATTGGAGGTGTTCTGGTCTAAGTGGGCTGATTCTCAGGAGTGACTTGAACATCAACAGGGTGATGGCTTTGCACCCTGTGTTATTTCTTCTCCCTCTTCCCACCTTCCCCTATTTGTGCCCTGAGGAGAATCCTGAGAAATAACAGCACAGCATTTAACATTTGGCTTGGTAGCAATTACTGTCTGAAGACATCAAAGTGCTTTCTGAAAGCAGCAGGATACACGTTCCACTGACGGGGGAGTGGGGCACGGCGCAGCAGCCCAGCAAGCACTGGGTTCCCAGCTGCTGCCCTGCCCACTGCGTTGGCACTGCAGCCTCAGGTGGCAACCTAGGACGATGGATCTGGTAGCCAAAAACTTCTGGCTTGAGCCATGGCCAGGGTTTCACCCCCTTTAAGCTTCAAAGCTTAGTCTGTATCTGGGGCTGGAGAGCAAAACAAACCTGAGAGTTGCCGGCAAGACTATTAGTTTTTATTTGTGGAGTCTCACTTAATATGGGATCTGCTTCAGATATACATTTACACTTCAAACGTATTTTTATGTTGGAAATGTTTTCATTTGAAATTTGTTTAAAAAATTGATTTCACACACTTTTTTGAAATCACCGCTAAATAAAAAGAAACTGACCCCTGGGTTTTAAATAATTAGATGCCCATTTTCCAACTACAAAGCAGTTTTTTAGCAATATAATAGATTTGATCTTTTTGATTGTTGAACATGTTTGCAGGACATTGTTTAAGTAATGCATATGCATAAACTTAAGATATATTTCAGTCCTTCGCTGAGTCAAAGCCAAAATTATATTTACAAATGGAGCAAAAGACAGCCATCCAGAAAATGTGGTGGCAAGGATGAAATGCTAGTTGAATCCTAATTCTGTTTTCATGTATTAGTCCGTATAAGCCTATGTCCACATGACCCTTAGCAAATTAGATCATAATTTTGTCACTCTGCCTCTGACCGGGCAGATAAAAATACCAGTTTCAAACATTAAAACCAAAGCAAGCAGCCTTATGGTAAGTACCTCCTGCAGAGACATGATGTGCATGCAGGAGTGTGATGCAAGCAGCAAGAGAAAAGAGGTAAAAATAACTCTGTTTTGCTCAGTTCCTCCCCGTTCTGCTGATTTGAATGCTCGTATAGATCTAGAAACAGCTTTTATAGCTTTTCTTCTGACAAGGAAAAGCATATAACTACTGTTTTAAAGTAGGGGACTTGGTTTACTGGCTTCCCATGTTGGATTCCAGTTCCCTACTCCATAAAACTGGGGCAGGTTAAACACATGACAAGCTGGAGGGGTCAGTAGAAGACCCCCTCCACTGTTGTGGCCACAGAATTGGGTTTGTTCATAAACTTTGTGGTCCAGCTACACTGTAGATGAAAGATGAGTTGCTTTCTTTGAGTTTTACCTCTCGGCTTCAGCAGGCTCATCTGTAGTTAATTCCTCTGTCTAGGAAGGTTTGCTGCTGCCTTCTTACACGGGCAGAAAGTGTTACGACCTCATCAGAGGAGCACTACAGAAATAGAAGCGATCAAGTTCTTGCTGTGCTGTGGCTCTCAGGGCTAATCGGGAGATGGGCTAAGTAAAGGGGGGGAGAGCAGGATTCTTGATGGATGTGTTGGAAGAATTCGTGTAATGGAGCTGGCTGCAGGAGGGAACCATAAATCTGCTGGAAAGGCGCATAAATGGGCTGAAAACCCAGGAGCTTTTTGTGTGAGGAGGGCAGGCATTGCTGGTTCTGGGATGAACAGAGAGGGTCTGTGCTTGCTCCTGGTGAGGGGTAGATGTTTGCTGGGGGCACTCATCTTCTCTGAGGTCTCTGGGTTTGCTAAGAAAGAGAAGGCTTGGGCTGGGCGACCCCGGTTGTGGTCTGTGCAAATGGCTGTGTGCACGCAAGCGGGTTTCTTCCCCCTGCTCAAACACAACGTGGCAAAGGGATGCAGCAAATTAAGACGCATGGTGCAAGTATTTGCACATAGCATTATTTCCTCTTCTATTCCCCAAAGGATGAATAGGAAATCCAAGGGGTGAGTCTTTCACTGGCTCTGCTTTGTATTTCTGTGGCATCTTGGTGCCCTCAAGCCTCATTTCAGTCTCCTACGTTTGCTAAATGAAAATTAATGAAGTAAAACACCGAAGCTGCCTCATGTGCACGGCTTCCTTGAACTTCATCCAGGGATGAAGGGACAAGAAGCCAGCACAATCGGTCTCGTTTTCTCCATACTCCAGTGCCCCGGTTTCTGTCCCAGGGAGAAGGCTGCATTTGTTTATAAACCAACTGCTTTGCTTGAAGAGCAAAGCGTGCACTCCTTTCTGCTCTGCAAGGTTCAAAGAGCTGTGTGGGCTGTGAAGCTCAGCTGTTTGCAGAGACCTCGGAGGTGCTCTGAATGGGGGGGGATGCAAAGACGTGCAAAGTGAGATTTTTGACACAGGGATGTGAATGTTTGGCTCTTGTTAGCCTGAGCCACTCACCTCCATTAGCAGAACACACGCCATAAGTGCTCTGATCTTGCTGGCTGCATTCAGTTCTAATGATACAGTTATGCCTTTGTAGTTTTTCTGTAAATCTCTTACAAATTAAAATCTCCAACAGCGAGAAGCTAATAGTTATGTGTTCTTGTATGTTCAATACCTGACCTCTTAAAATAAGATATGGATTTGTTATTAGCCTCTGGAAAATGATAGTTGATTACACAAAAGATTGCTTTTTGTGGGGGTTGTTTTTTTTTTTTTTTTGTCTGTCTCAAATATCCTCTGCAAGGGCTAGTTGTGAAATTTGCTGCAGGGGACAGGTGTGGTGGTGTTGCTGTTTAAAGAGATATTGAAATTATCGTTCATTTTAGCTATGCATTAATGCTTTATATAGCATGTTTATCAAATTACCTTTCTATATCTTAACAAATCAATTCCTGTGCCCTTGGTGAGAAGTACTGCAGATAAGGAGTAGGTAGTATATCTGCTTGCGGGCGATAAAACTGGAATTTGGATAGATAGAGAACTTCGATTAAGTTGCTTAAGCAGTGTAATCACTGTCCTAGCGAGAAGATGGATCTGTGAGCCAAGAAAATCTAGTTTTGCTGGTGCAGGATTAACCTGGGACCTGCCGCCAGCCCGGCAGAGCGTGTCTGTGAGCGGCAGCGTGCCCAGCAGTCTCCTGTCCTACCCCCTCGCTAGCGTTGCAGCTTCAACTGCAATGAGATTTGCAGCTGATTCACTCTGGTGCTTTTACTGAAGTGAGATATTCTGTCCTGGTTTTGCTACCTGGAGATTTTGAAAGGAAATAGATCTGCGGCGGGGTAAATATCCTGCTGGAGGCACTGATAATTTACGCACCTGCTGCTAAAACTAATGAATGATAGAGGAAAAAGTTGGTACTGGGGATTTGATTTTCACTGCTGCTTTTTGTAATCGATTCTGATTTGCTTTTATTCCTCTTCTCATTCCTTAGCTATCCTGAGATTATTGGGTTTCTGATTTTGTTTGGTTTTTCCCCTTTATAAACGTTTGCTTTCTTAAATGTATTCTTATGGCATTATTACAATTTCTTTAATTACACATTGGCAGAGTGCTGCTTTGGCTTGGTCAATAGTGAAGGGCATTTATAATGGGTTGAACCGTTGATGCATGAGAGAGATGTGCTCGTGCTCCTGGGAGGGGAATAATTTACCAATACGAGTCATTATGCATTCTATTAAAAACGCAAACCGGACATGTGTTTCTGGCCTCGTCATCCATCACAGAGTAAACACCGAGTGAGCCAGAATCCCAGCAGAGGTGGTGAGAGACTGAAAGCAATTTATAAAAAGTAAATAACAGTATTGATCAACTCACCTTTTTATCACTGCCCTGTCACCACCGCCAAGCGGTGTTTTGATTTTGAGTTTCTCCCCCACCCCATGCTTCTACCTTCACCAGCTGTTGATTTATGGAGCTTTCTCTGGGCCACTGGAGCAGATTTAAACCATCTTTTGTACTGGTGAACCCACCAAAAATATAAATGTATTTTATAATACAGAGCCTACTTCCACCTGAAGTGGTTTGTCCTGGTAGATGGAGCCTACAGCCAGAGCGCCTGCCAAGAGAGAGCATGGGTTTCTGCACACCAGCTTCTGCTTCTGTCTCTCCATCCATCTTTTCCCTCGACTCCCTTTGCTGCTGTCTCCGTTTTACAGATGGCAAAGCAAGACCCAGAGAGGCAAGGCTGGGCATCCGAACTGTGTCTTCCTGCAGCAAACAGAATTATCAAGACAATGTCCTGTGAAGAGAAATAACCACACTGACAGCAGAAACGCATGGATGAAAAGGCTTTACTCATCTATTCAAGTGTCTTAACTCCAAAGACCACAGCCCTAATAAAATAATAATGTAGTTTAAGGTGTTTTTTTTTTTAATTGCAGGCCAATTGGAAATGGTTTATCCAAAATCTCACCAGCGATCTACATATCTAATGCCTCTGACCTAGACTGAACCACCACTTCAGTGACAGTGCAGCTCTCCTGACTGTAGACAGGGCACCCATTAAGCAGAGGCACGTGGTTACCCCGCGTGAACAGCCCGGGACTGTTAAAAATGTGGGTCCCAGGGTGGCTGTGGCCATCAGGGGCAGCCTGGTCCCAGCTGACGGGTGGAAAGCCCAGCTGGGCGCTCTGCTGGGGTGCCAGGAAGGGCTTTGGGGTGCCAAAGGTGAATTAATGGAGTTAGTAACTACTGGTTTTTAAAACAGACAGCAAGTGACTGTTCTGTGCTTTGAGATTTCATTATCTTGACTTTGTATCTTATGCCTCCTGAGAGAGAACGATTATTCATTAAGTCTCGCCAACTTACCCTTCAGATTTGTAGGTGCTGACTAATAATGATGGTTTTATAAAGCCTTTCCAGTTTATACTAAGTGATTATTTAAAAGAGGGCTGCCATTTATTACAGTTTGGGTACGCTGATTGTAGGGACAGTTGTATGCGGTTGTACGTGGCTCCTCCATTTAACTGAAGTCTCAAGAAAATCTGTTTGGGAAGCATAACTTCCAAAAAAAAACACAAACAAAACCCAGAATGATTTTTCCTTAAAACTTGCTTTGTTTCCTCATGAACAAAGCACTTGGTTTGTCACCCTTGCTTCTGATATGGGGAAACTTGTGCTGCATTCAGTGTTGACCCCAACTGCGGAGCTGCAGAAGGATGAGGTCTCGCTCTCTGCTCAGAGACTGACTGTGGGCAGGATCCCTCCCGTGCATCGCAGGGCTTGCAAGGCAGACGCTGAGATAAACACCATTTCTCAGAGCTTGAGACATGTTGTTGTCTATAGTTGCTGCTTTTTTTTTTCTTCCTCCCCGTCTTTGCTCTTCTGAGTGTTAACAGTCTCCGGACACGTTGTTCTAGCTGTGGCTGGGTCAGGTTTAGAGGTGGCCATCCCCAACCCACCGCCAGGACTGTGGAGATCCTCCCTAACCCCTTTCTGTCATGCTGCCTCTGCTTTGAGACTAATAAACAAACCTTGCAGTGAAAAGTATTTTTGCTAACCTGGATTGTTTTGACAGAACCGGGCTAGGGAGCGATTAAACATGCAGCGATGCCAGCCCGACCTAGGGCTCAGGGCGTGCTAACAGGGTCTCCCATCACTGACGGCTCAGATCGCCTCATTGTGCACCTCTCAGCAGCAAATACATGGCCTATATTGAAAAAGAGAACAGCAATAGTAATAACAGGGCAATACATCTCTGTCCACTGTGCTGTTAGCCCATGGTGTGTGGCCTTCTCAAGAAGGTGGGGGATTTCTGCATTGATTTTAGCTACTGCATCCCATCCTTCCCCCCAGAGCATTCAGCTCTGCCCAGTGTATGTCTATCTATGTGCTGGCTGGTGCCGTGGACAGGTCGAATATAGGCACGAGCCCTCAGTGAATCTCCGCAACTCATCCGCTTCTCTCCAACCCGCGGCCGCAAGCTGAACATGAGTGCCCAGACCAAAATTGCCTGGCACCACACTCCAGTAAGAGATGGGCAAAATAATTCTTCCAGGCTCTGTATCATTCAGCAGTTGCATTGCTGTGACTGCTATAAAATCAGTCACAGTCTGCTCTTCGCTGTCTGACCCAACTTTTATACTCAGCCTTGCTACAACTGAGATTTGCTGTCTTTGCTCTGTTCAGTACAGAAGGTTTAGTTATATCTGGGAGAGGGTATCCCTAAAGGTGACGGGTTAGCACGTATGTTTTTAAATGTCATAAATGAATGTAAACAACAGAAAAAGCCAGAGCGGAGAGGTTGGTAAGAGGAAGCACTTACTCCTTTATGTCTGACTGGCGTGCTCTCTAACTGCTGTTCAGGCAGGTGGATCTCTGCGTGGTTGATGCCACGTGCCTCACAGATATTTTAATCTCTGACCTGCACCTGATATGTTCAGATGCTGCAAGTTTCTGCCTTCCCACGCAGTTTTTGCTGAGAAGCTCCGTCGGCTTTAAATGAGACAATGCAATTTCCGTAGCAAGGCAGGAGGGAGTGACGTGGGGTGAAAAGGATGCTCTTGGCATATGTTTGGTGTGTGGATGGCAGGGAGGTCAAGAGGGGTTCGAGTCATAAATCTCACTTGGGTTTCTCAAGAGAGCAGCAGGTCTTACAGGCAAATTTGAAAATGCAAATGCTCCCAGAGATGCATGCTTGCATCTCTTGTGGGCTCAAAAAGTTATCAGGGTGGGGTGGGGGAGGATTGGAAACCACCCCTTCGCACTCCAGCACTGAGAGCAGCCCTCATTTATATGGTTGTATGATGAAGTGGCCTGGAGAGCTGAGCCAGCTGGAAAACAATGTTTTATCTGTTTTTTCCGGGTTATTTTCCACCTGGAAAATTTCCCAGCCCACTTTACTTCAAGAACACAGAAACGCTTATATTAGGCACAGCGCTGAGCTCGGTACTCCCTAGGTAGCAGTGCTGATGTCCGACTACTGCCATAGCCATCGACTCAGTTGCTGTCTCGCGTCAGAGATACGGGTGGGCGGGTGTTTAACAGTGCTGGGATTGGGCAATCCCACCTCTTGCTGTTGGACACCAAGTGTCCTTCCCTTCTTCAGGAGACCGAAGGTAGCAGCTAGCTGCTATTCCAGGCAAAGGGCAACCAACAAAGTTTGCAGGGATTCACTACTTCTTTTCTTGCTGTGGCTTCCAGAGTTCAAGTGTGAAGCATCATTTTATCAAAGGAATATAAATTGCCTTTCTTTATAACTCTTTCTCCCCATTAACCATCCCCTCCTAGACAACAGACTCAATACTGACCTTTGTACCCATGTGTCTCTTTTGCAGCTGCAAGCAGAAAGCCTGGGGAGCCTTTGATCATCTCTGACATCAAGAAGGGGAGCGTAGCCCATAGGTGAGTGCAGAATTTCCCATCTGCCGAACCATTGCAAAATGTTCGGCCCAGTAATGAAAGGTAGAATGAAGCCCAAGCAGTAGCACTTGGGTCTGGATTTTTCCAGGATCCAGGGAGATGTCAGGCCTAGGGGTTTGTCTTAGACTACAGTAGGGTTTGCAATAAAAACTGTCTGTATTGAAGCAAGTAGAGTTGAGGTAATGGAGAAAGTGGCCAGGGCACTGATTCAGAGGTCTGCTGGCCCCATAGGAGATGGATGTTTAGCATTTAAGAGCATGTGGTAAAAGGCTTCATATATCCCATAAGGTGCTATGGCTCATCAGGTAGTTTGCTCTGTCTCAGCTCCTGCTCAGGCGAACAGAGTGAGTGAATTGTGGGCGCTGATGGAGAACTATTCAAATAACTCAGCATTTATTGACTTCACCTCTGATCCCAACACCTCATAGCAAGGCTTTCAGAGGAATTTAGTGCTGCCAGAGGGCTTGTTTCTAAGAGTGCTCATATAGGAGTTTCCATAAAAGGTAGAATATCTGCCAGTTAAACATCAGGCATTTTTCAGTGCTGCAGGATACCCAGGCTGTATATCTCATCTTTCTGCCTTGTTCTGTGTTGATGCATGCTCTACCCAAACTTCCTCTCTTAATTTATAATTGTCCCAGACTCCGTTCATGGTTGTGTCCCAGAAAAGATCAAGGACAGTAAAAAGTTAATATTGTCATTGCCACTGCAGGACTTAATGCGTCACAGGATCTGAAAGGCAAATACAAATGTACTTTTAGTTTTCTTTTCCTTTCTACATAGAACTGGCACCTTGGAGCCGGGAGACAAGCTGTTAGCCATTGATAACATCCGACTCGACAATTGCTCAATGGAGGATGCTGTCCAGATTTTAAGACAGTGTGAAGACCTGGTCAAATTGAAGATTAGGAAGGATGAAGATAACTCTGGTACAGAAATCCTGATGCAAACTGGTGCCTGTCCACTGTAATGACATTTCCCAATAGGTAGTGCAAACCAACAAAGATAAGGGCTGCCGCCTGTCCGGTCACCACTTTCCAATTGATTATAGTCTATTTTTGTTATCCTGCCCTTAAATGGAGCCTGGAAGGTTAAAATCTTATTTGGTATGAGCATGGCTGAAGACCTCAGGCTTTGCTTCTAAATGCTGCAAGTCTTTCCTATGACTTCTTTCATACGGCTAATTAAAAAATTCAGCATTCCTGTTTTCTCTTTCAGATGAGCAGGAGACAACCGGTGCTATTATCTACACAGTGGAACTGAAGCGATATGGCGGCCCCTTGGGAATAACCATCTCTGGGACGGAGGAACCTTTTGATCCAATCGTCATTTCGGGCTTGACTAAACGAGGGCTGGCAGAAAGGTGAGGTTTGGGGGCAGAGAGGTTGAATTGACATGGGAAGGGATCTTGAAATTTGCAAAGATTCCTCTGCTGTCATAAACTCGTCCTAGGTGGTTTAGTCTGCTAAAAAGGAAAGGTGCTATGAAGGTGCCAAGTGCTGTGAAGCAGGGACAGCCCTGCCAGTCTGCCTCTGCAGACCCACGTGCAGGAGATGTGGGGTGGTTGGGACTATGCTGTCAGGGCAGTGAGAGAGGCTCAAGGGCACTTGTGGAAGAGTCAGACCCAGTGTGTCGGTTGAATGCAGCAGCCAGGAAAACGCGTTTAACTATCCCTTTTCCACAGAGGTGCTTGCTGGTCTGTGATTTCCCACGCCACATCTTGCATGGGGAGAGTGCCCAGCCTGTCCACAAAACCTCCACAGGCTCCTGTCCAGGACTGACCTATTGCTAAACTGTGGCTTATGGCCATGGCAGCGGTGTGTCCTGCTGAAACCACAGATCTCAGGGGTCTTCTGGCCTGTCCTTGCTGGTTGCTTGGTCTGCTACGTATGGAGGTATCTCAGTGCAGGACTGGCATGCCTCAAGCAGCAGACATTTATGCTGCATAAATGTAGGCGCAGATGTACTGTCAGCAACCAGGGAGGTTGACTGTACGTGTGCCTGCGTCTGAATATATGTGCATGCGTGGGATTTAAAGGATCAGGACATTGCTGAAAATATAAGGTGAAACTGAGTCATACACTGTATCTTAATTAATCTGTCTATACAGTAGCTGTGACTTGTAAATAGATCATTTCTGCAACCCTGACTCACGCTTCTCATAGGGTTGCTTTACCCTGTGCTGCCTGACAGGCAGAACAGCAGCAAAAACCCCTGAACTAATAGGTGTAAAGTGCTAGACCTTGGGAACGTTTGGCTGCAGATGTGGCATTTTGGTTCTTTCTGTTTCAAGGCCGCACTCCCTCTTAGCTGGACAGTAAACCAGCTCAGTGCCTCTTTCTGCATTGGGTTCCTCGAGCTCTCAGCATGCGTGCTGCTGCACATTTCCATTGCTTTCCTTTGGCGCAGAAAGCAGAACATCAGCGTCTCCCGAGAAGTGAGGAAGAGGGATGGACTTAGTCATTAGCGGTTCTTCTCTTTGGGGATTTTATATTACTGCCTGCCACTGTAGGATTCAGTCTTTTTCCCTAGCAAATAATAGCTGCAGAGTATCCGAGGCTTTTCTGCATAGCAGTTCTGCACTGTACCTGCAGCCCAGCGTGAGAGAGGTTAAGGACAGAAAGCCCAAACGCTGTCAGATGTCAGAAGACGGTCTCGTACCCTTGTTGCTCTCGATTCCCTTGCAATGCCGTGGCTGTTCCTCCTTTGAACTCGGATACACATCAGTGACTGCTCCACGGAGAAACATAGCGCAGGCAAGTGCTGCGGTACTATTGAATTTTGATCAGGAGCTGGCATGAAAAGCCTTTTGAGAAGAGCAATGGAGCCGTTCGGCATGTTCACCGTAGCAGACTAACAAATAATGGTGCCTGCGCAGAGGAGCGGCATGGGGACGGAGCAGCACAGGGATTTCTAAGCGTAACCTTGGCTCCCTGCGGGGGAGAGTGAGGAGCACTGGGATGAAGGCTGCCTGCAGGAAAGGTGCATATTTTTCTGCTGAGATGGTGCATATATTTCTCCTGGGAGTAACGGAAGGGAGTGGCTTGACCTTGTCAAGGGAAGAGGGGTGGTCCTAGTGTTATCCTAAATTGTCCCTTTCCTGCTGTCACTACCCTTCCCTGTGCCACAGGTGCCCTTAGCCAGGCTCTGACGGGTGGGACAGGTTTCTGAAGGACAGGGATTTAAACCCAAAGCTGTGCCTGGCTTTTGCTGGAGCACAGGACACGTTTCAGCAGCGCTGGCACGGGGCGGACAAGATCCCAGTGTCTGATAACGGGGATGCGCTGGCTGCTCTCATAGAGGCACGAGTGAAGGTCTGCGCTGCAGCTCGGGCTGCTTACTCGGTGATGGGGAAGGCAGGGTGTCCTCTAGGATGTGTCACACGTCTGTCACAGTGGGTGACAGGCTGTCTAAGCTGAAAAGGCTCCAGATTCAGATGACTTGGGTTTTATCTTGACCTTGAACGTTTTTCTCCTTGTACGTCTCTGATCCTATAGAAACCTACAGAGGCAGCCCAGGCTGTTGGGTTGGTGTCAGGCGGTGGCTCTCTCCCATGCTAGCCTCTGTTTCTCCTCCTGCAGCACCTGCAGGTGCCTAGTTTAGCCTGGGCCATGGGACTTGCTTTCCTTCTTCTTGGGGAAGGGAGTGTGCCTGAACATACTGTTCAATTCTGGTCGAGGTGTAATGGTTCTCCAAGAGCAATTTTGGGCTGTCGCTGGCATTTTAAAGTGCCTGACCAGCCTCCTCTAGTGCCACCTGGTCAAGTAGATGGGGGTGGCTGCAAGAGAGTTTTGTCCAGGAGTGCTCAGCACCAACCCATGTTGGCAGGGGGCAGAAGGGATGGTGGCCCTACCCATGTGCCAGGTAAATCCCTACCACATGCATGCAGCCACTTCTTCTCCAGCTGGAGTGCCTGCAGCCCCTTTTACACCTTGCAACTGACCTGTTGCTTGGTTCTGCTCTTGTGTGTGTCCTCTGAGCAAGAAGGGACATGAAGCACGCAGCTCCTTGGGCTGGTTTGTGTTTGAGGAATTAAGGACCGTCAGTGATGACAGAGAGGCACAAGGGTCATTAGCTAGAAACAGCTTTCTCTGTCGCTCCCACTCGGCTTCTGCCTGCTTGTCCTCACAGGGGTGCCTGGAGATGGAAGGTGAGAGGACTGGACTTTGATTTACTTTTCCCCCCTTGAAGAAAAACACCTAGCTGAACATGACCTTCCTCTTTAATTGTTTCTGTGTTTTTCCCTACTGAGGGACTTTCACAGTTTCTGCAGAGCAGCTGTGGTGTTCAGAGGTGGGAAGTTGGGCTGATGTCTTGGATAGGGGATGCATCCCCATGCTGGGTTCAGTGCTACAGCAGGAGGCCCTCAAATGCTGAACCACTGCAGTGAGCGAAGGATCGCCTTTAAACTGCCAGCAGTTAAGCTTGAATTTTTTTTTTTTGACTACGTAGATGAAACTTTTAAGACAAATACTCTGGTTCTAGTATGATCTGTGATTTATTTGAATGCACAAGTTTTCACTGAGGGCTTTTTTCAGGCTGATTTAGGTGGGACAAGACGGACATCTAGTGGCTGGCTGGGACCGTCATGGCATGTTCAAGTATCTCAACAGCTTCAGCAGCAGATCAAACAGTCCTGCCTGCTGTTTGGCTACATTTCGCAATTTGATTTACTTATACTAGATGTTTCACAGCAGCGTGTCTACAAAAGTTTCGTATTTTGGGGAAAGACAAGTAGCTGTTTTGCCTGTGACAGTACATCAAATCTCAATTCTGCAGGAGCAGCAGTCCACTTTGGAGATGTAACCTGAGAGAGGCACGTTGCCATGGACAAAAAGATATTGCGGTCCAGATTTGCATCTCCTCCTGGCTCGATCGCACAGGTTCCTGATAGCTAAACTTCACGGCACGGCTGGAGGAGGAGAGGATTGCTGCTCTCACTTGCTGGCATTAGGGAGCTGGAGCGTGAGCGCGGTGAGCTTGGTCCAGCCAGCAGCGAGCACGAGCTCCTGCCTCGGCTGCCAGCTCTGGTGATGGACACATCCTGTCCTGCCCACTCTTCCCAGAGCTGCAGTGAACGCCGGGTGAGCCCCTGTCTGTAGGCAGGCACAGAGGGAAGGATGGAGAAGGGGAAGAAATGCCATGACTTGGCAGTTTGTTCCCAGCTGTTGCTGAAGCCTGAGGATTTATTTAGCTGAGAGTAGAAGCCAGTGCTGGAACGTGGCTGTGCAATAAAACACAGTAACCTCTTCTAGCGCAGTGGTCTTGGTGGAGAAAGTCACAGTGGCGTAGCTGTGTAGGAGTGAGCTTTAAACATATCATGAACTGATCTGAAACTGGTTCAGCTCGTGCTTGCACACACAGTCTGTGTGTGTTGGGCCATTTGGTTTTGGTTTTTTTAATGGGTTTCTAGGTGTGTCTAGTCTTGTTTCTTTCCATCAGCGTGAGCATGCCCTTCAGTTCCATGTGTGACGACCAGTGGACATCACACGCTGGAAATGCTTGTGCTTTAAGCACGTAGACCCCTTTGCTTTGAAGAATTTTGACTGTAAGCTGGTCTGCAGTCCCAGTTCCCGAGGGGCCTGGGATCTGAGGAGTGTGTACGTTCCTGTGTGTGTACGTATGTGTATACCCAGGTGGAAGATGGGGGGGAACCCAGATTCCTGGTAGTGGTGATGAAGAGGAAACCATGGGTATACGGCGTACCAAAGGGAAACCAAGACATATTTGAAAGTGCTGAGAGTTAATATGCTATTGCTTCAAGCGACAACTTAATGGCCTGTCTTGCAGAGGCAAATTGCTTCTCTGAAGTTTCTAACAGCGCCTTTTCTCTCCAGAACCGGAGCCATCCATGTCGGTGACCGGATATTAGCGATTAATAATGTGAGCCTCAAGGGCAAACCACTGAGCGAAGCCATTCACCTGCTGCAGATGGCGGGAGAGACGGTCACTCTGAAGATCAAGAAGCAGACAGAGAGTGAGTTGGGGAGCCTGGTTTGGGGTGGGAGGGTGAAGGCGCGCCCCAGCAGGAACCCTGGGCGATGGAGTAGGTAGTGCTGTGGGGTTTCCTTCATGTGTTGTGGAAGGTGAGACGAGGCAGCACAGTCAGGGGCATGGCTGGGGACAGAGGGAAAAGATGGGTGTTTTTTTGACTTCTGACTCACAGATTTAAAAAAAGGCAACCCAGGGGCTCTCTGTGGTACTGGGAAGAGATTAGACAGCGGGTTTATTGGCGATAATAATTTTTTTTCAGATTGACACCTTGTGCCGTTGTTGCCATTCCCTGTCTGTGTGGGTGCTTCACACGGCAGTGAAGCAGAAGATGCTTTTAATAGTAGAAGAGTGAAGTTGTTTTTGAAATATAACCTCCCAAAAATGAACAAGGGTACTCTGAGCTACTAGAATCCATGGGGGAAAAAACCCCAAACACCTTTAATTCAACTTTTCGAAAGCAATTGGCAATAAATCTTTTACACCCCTTTTTCTGACTCAGGGTCCTAAGACCATCTTTCAAAGCATCTACCTTCACTCTAGAAATCCCCTTCTCATTGCCTTGCCAAGCTCCCTGTGGCTTTGAAGCTGCTGTTTTTGACATGGTATCGAAGAGCAGGAGCATACTTAGTACAGGCAGGCCACTTTTTTGGGGGACAGAGCGGGGGGATCCAGGAAACCAGGGAACATGCAAACTTTTCTCCCCAACGGCTTCTGCGAAGTCCCAGCCGAACAAAAGTGTTTTCATCGAGTTCAGAAAGTACCTGGTGCTTTCTGGCTGCATTTCTGTCTCTCCCCACACCCAGTATTTTCTACCTTTTTTGTGCCATGCTTGTGCAGTTTCTAGATTTAGCTGGACCTACCCAGCCAGTGGTCCACGGTGCTGCAGAAATTGGAAGAAATCAAGTGATAAAGCTCTTCCAAGCAGGCCTGGCCTGTGGGATGTCTGTCCTGCATCTGAAAAAGTAGCATCGCTCTTAAACATAGCACTTCTGTAGACCTCAAAGCATTTTGCAAATGTGTGGCAAATGTGCACCTATTTTACAAATGGAGGAAGCCCAGGCAGGGGGTGGGGGCTTAGCAAATAGAGGTAGCACTGGGGATTTGATTCCTCTTCAAGAAATCCCAGTCTCGTTCCCTGCAGCCAAGTGTCTTGATCCTTGGTCTGAAATACTTCCCCCCGCCCCCCGCCCGCTGACACTTAGCATTGTCACAGTGACTCGCTGAAATAATTGACATGCAAGTGCCAGTTGGAGACTCGTTAATCATTCTGAGAATGAAGCAGGTATAATTGAAATTTCAAGGTAATCTTGAGTTAATCATGGTGAGCAATCTTCTGAATGCTTGGAAAATAGGGACTTTCAGGACACTGGCCTTTCTTTGGTAAAATAATCTGTCCTCATTGACAAATGTAGACTTTCATCCCAACCTCTGTGGGTCGGAGATCCAGGGTGTGGATGGCTAACAGGATATCTAATCAATGAGGACTTTAAAATAATCAGTACAAATAAATACTTGTGCTGAGAAACCATTCCTTGCATAGCTTTTGCCTGAAAGGGAATTTGGTATAATGAAAATAAGGGCCTGTTATTACTAAAATAATGAAAGGGAAGGTCTGAGCTTCATCGTCCACATTCAGCTTTCCATTTTCCAATCACTAATCACAGGAAATTCAGCCTCAAAATACCAGGCCCAGGAATTCCACCATTGTCATGAGACCGCATGGGAGCCTCTTGGAGAGGTGGTGATTAGCTCTGAATTGATATGAGGTTGTACAATCTTGGAAGGGGGCTATAACTTCATCTGTGGTAGTTTGGGACCAGCTACGTTGTCATTGGAATCTCATTGAAACATCTGTTTGTAACACAAAGTTTGCAGCCAGCGCCCTGACTAGGTGCTGCTCTGGCCCTGTTTGGGTCCCGTCCCCAAAGGCAGATCATGCCAGAAGCAATTTGGCTGGAAGCCCTGCTGATCTGAGTAGAAAGGAGGCTCTCTGAGACCAGAGAAGCTATGGGCTATTGCTTGCAAAGGCCAACACTTCTCTGGGCAGGGCTGTTCAGAGGAAGCTTCCAAAGGCACAAGAAGATGCGCTTGTGAATTGAGATTAGGTCCCAACTTTCTCATATTTGGGAATCCTCAAATCCCCATGGTTGTTCCTTATATTCCATGTGCTAAAAACTCAGGCATTTTTTCTTGATTCAGCTTGAGATAAGAGTACTGCATGAAATCCTTTCAACTGTATTGTACAGGCCTTTCTCAGCTACTTTTGAAGAGCTAAAGAGGTTCTTCAAAAGACTTACAGTACCTGGGCTTGCTCCCATGTCAGCATAAGCCTTTCCCCGAGGCTTGTTCTTCGTGCCTGCTGAAGAGGCATGTTCTGGTTTCAGAATCCTATCCCAAGAAGTCGGGGAGTATAAACGAAGTGAGCGACCCAGAAGATGAACTGACGGACTCCCAGAAAACTAGCAAGCTGTCTGAGATGTACTCCACCACAATTCCTAGCGTGGACAGTGCTATGGAGTCCTGGGATGGCTCCGGCATTGATGCTGGGTATGGAAGCCAAGGTAAGCCAGGGTTGTCTTTTCTTAGGGGTCTCTGGGCGAAGGTGAAGATAGGCAGAGCCTCTGAATCTGTTTGGAGACTGAATGTGAGCTGAAGCCTGTGGTCTGACTGCATTTGCATGGCTTCTCGCTTCCAGCAAGGAGCAAAATGTATTTTAAAATGCACTCATGTGGTGCTCTGTGTTGATGTATCTGGTTTAGGTTTTTATTGGCACATTTCTTCTGGCTTATGTGGCATCATACTGTTCACAGCATTTTCAAAACCATTACAGCACTTTATAATTCACATAATCAGAGGAAGCATTCACTGGCCATATGTCTTACATACTATTTGGTCCATAGCTCACTTTTAATTCTCCAGAGAGGCCATGCAGGATATATTAATCCTCTTCAGGATGTTTTAAAATCCACAAGAATGTTTTGTGACTAGAAGCACTTACTTAACAAAATAATTAAGGTAATACTACAAGAAAGTATTTCTAACTCTCCAGTGAGTGATCAGATGAACACGTCTTTGAGGCCAGGTTTATTCAGCTGTGGCTTCTGGCAGACATATGGAACTGGGATGGAGGATGCTCTAGTCATGGGAATAGATTTTTACTTGGAGGAAGGCACTGAAAAACAGTTATTCCAGTTCGGATTTAGTGACGTAAGCTAGTATTAGCCCATGTTGAAACAAAACAAAACCCTGAATCACCTCTGCAAAATGAAATTGGTGAAAAGACTGCTGTCCAGAACAGAATGTGAAAACAGGGAGGGATGCTGCAGGAGCGCTGCTGTAAAGCACCTTCAATGTGCTGAGCAAGGTGCGTGCCTGTCCTCACTACGCTCTGACTTAGAAAAGTTCAAAGGACAGCACCGCATGAGTGTCTCTTCCACCATGCCTGTGTCTTCCTTCAGCCTCTGTTGGACTGAAGTCTTAATCTGGGAGTGCAGTTGGGACTGGAGGCTTCATTAAGGAGGAATCCCCTGGCCTTCATAATGCTGCAATCCTTCTCCATCTAATTGAATGTTAACAGAAGTTGGACACTGGATTTAGCAAAGTGATTGCTTTTACCGGTAAATTGAGAATGAGTAATTGAGCACAGAGCCCCAGGGAGCGGGGCTGATGCCAAGTTGCCCAACATCCATAGACTGCACCTTCGCTTCAGAGGCTCTCTTGTCTTCCCTGGTAACTGCATTTGGCTGCACAGTGGTGTGCTGGTGCTGGCTGGGAAGAGGGATGCTGGAGGGCAGGGAGAAGGACACACAGGGTCACCCATGGGGCAGGCAGGGAAGGCAGGATGCAGGGACACACAGAGCCTGGAGATTGGGGTTTACACCCCAAATGGAGAACTGTAGATTGGGCTCTGCAGCCTTGTGGGTTTTAGGTTCATCCACAGCTTTAGGAAACCGCTGAGGGAATGGTTTGGGTGAGGGAGCTGTGCCGGGCCTGGTGGGAACATGCCACCAGGTGGCTCTGAATCCTAGGGATCCAGCCCGTCTCCCTGGAAGGAGGAGTTGAAACCAGTGGCACCCAAGTGACAGCTCTGCACACATATCCCTGCGGTCCCCAGCCCCTGCGCCCAGCCCAAACCTGCTGAGCCCAAACCTGCTGCCCACCCATAGCATCCAGGTGGGACCTGCGTCCAGGGACCTTGTTCTGCTCTGGCAGGCAGTGAGCGCTCCTGACTGCTGTGAGATGTTGGCAAGCACTTTGCTGGGGCTCTCTCCAGAGCAGTCTAACCTTTAAAAACACACAGAGGAAACGCTCAGCTAAGTGAAATAACAGGCCTTGGCATTTTCAAAGAAAGTGCTGGCGTTGTCTTTGGGTATTTCCAGTGCTCTTAGCTGTTTGGGAGGTCAAGTCTCCCTTAATTATGTGTTTCTCCGTTACCTCTTCCTGTTCGCTTGGCACAGCGTGTGATGGAAGTGTACGATGTTTCTTGGAAAGGCTGTGAGGATTTCTCTGAAATGTTGAATGGGCAGCAGGAGGTGGGCAGGGGACTCGGGAGATTTATTTCCACTGCAGATGGCACTGACGCTGCTGAGGAATGCTCTGTTTTGGAAGGTTTCTGTCCAGACAGCTCCTCGTGAGACCTGGGGATCTTGTGACTTGGTAGCGTTGGATTTGCATCTCTGGAGTAAGACACCACAGCACAGGGGAGTCCTTGGAGGCAGACGTAGCGCGACTTGTCTGATTTCATCCTAACAGTCCGTATTGATCTCCTATCAAATGCGATACAGATGAGCCTCCCCTTCTCTCAAGCCAGCAAAGTTTTTCCTCCTGTTCCTTGCCTTTCACACACGTGTCCCTGAAGCAGTTTTCTGTACCTGCACCAGCTAATACTGAAGGCATGGAAGGGCTCTGCCACCTGTGGGAACTGGCTGGCAGCTCTCGAGGTCAGGGCTGGCTCTTCCTCCTTTACCACTGCTGAGCACACTGGAGCTGGTGACCACCACCCGCTACCCTCAGCACCATCACACTTGTTGAAGGGAGACTGTTGCATGAGGTTGCTCTGGATGTAGTTTCTTCGCTGTTGTCTTTCTATATCCTGTTAATTTTTTTCATGCTAACCATTAAGTCCCAAAGACAGTTGAGAATCTAAATGAAGATTTCCGCCCCCCCCACCAATAGAAATCAGGCTTCCAAATCCTTCAAAATAAATGGGGTTGGGCACGCTGCGGGAGGCTTGGCAGCATCTTCTCTTTACCCTTTGAAGGACTTGCTGTGCACAATTTTCTGTTTTCAGCAGCACAATTTCTATTGGGTTCAGTGTGGAAACAGGAGCCATTAACTAAGGTTGGAGCTGGTTGGGCATAGGATCTGCATCTGTGGGTATGTGTAGTCCCAGGTTTGTGGATCCTGGACCCACACCACAAAGCTACTTAGAAGAGGGGAGCAAGGGAGAAATGGAGCACCTTATGACAAGATCCTGAGAAGCTGCTTTGGTTAAAGCAAGAAGAGATGGGAAGAACAACTCCTTTTGGGCAACTGAAATGGAGGCAGTATGCAATCCAGATGCCCTCAGGCTTGGGACTCGGGGAAGGAGGCTCTCCTGGCTCAACATGACTTAACTCCATTCGAGTTTGCTGACCGAGTATTACCCTCTCTCTCTCCACACCCTCTTGCCTTCCCTAGGTATGTACATACCTCAGGCTGCAGGCGTAGCCCTCCATCCACACGAATGGAGACACAGCAGGCAAAAGAGCAGCACCCCTCCAGCGGACCCCAGGAAAAACTACCCCTACATGGATGGAAGCTTCAGTGAAGATGACTGGGACAAGCCCAGCAGGTACGGAGGGGTGGGAGGAGGTAGGGAGGCACATCTGCAAACATGGTTGTCACTGCATAGGGACAAGGAAGCATGGGAATGTGATGGAGTGGCCAGTGATGTCCCCATCTTGGCATTGTGCAGCCATGGGGAGGGGTGCTGGGGTGGTGATCTGCTCTGTCAAACCACCTCCAAATCGCCAGGTTACCCCGGGTGTAGCTCTATGGCACCTCTGCCGTGGCCAGGTGACGTTTGTGGCTGGAGTTAGGGCAGACTCAGCTGCATGGACCACAGGTTCCTACCATGTCTCATACTCTTGCCATGTAAAGGTTGGAGTATTTTCATAGTTTAGGTGTAATAAATAGGTATGGCTAGGGCTGTCCCCTCTTGTGTTGGCCACACACTTTCAAGTGAGGATGCAGCTTCACAAGAGCTTGATGCCACAAAGCCAAAAAGGCCAGCCAAAGCTCTTGGAGGACCAGTATGAGGTTGCATGTCCAAGTTAAAATCTCCCAAAGCAGTGGCTGGACATCTCTCTCCATCACACTTTGGCCCTTCCAGCACCATGGTCAAAGCTACACCGAGTGAGCATGGTCGAGTTTATCCCCTGGCTCAGCCAGCGTGGGAGAAATCCTGCAACACCTCCCAAGCCCGTGGAGGAGGCTGCAGCTGCCCCTCGCTTTGGGTGAAAATCCTGCTGGATCTGCCCTGGCCAGAGGCTGCCCCTCGCTGAGCCATACATGGTGGAAAAGCCTCGTTGCTTCGTAACTAACCCACCCCTCAGCATCCTCCAGAGTCCCCATAGTTGTGTGTGTCGTGTTGTTACTGTCAGTTCTTTTTTTTTTTTCTTACTTTTTTCCTTAACTTTTGTTTGTCCAAACAAAACCCTTAGAACATCTCATGGCCATTTCCACCTATTTAAAGATGATCAAACTGGCAGGAAGGCTGGCAGCGGCCGAGACTTTGTTCTTGTTTTGCCTCTCAGTGAGAGCCGGCTCACAGAGGTCATTGATCCCTCGTGGCCCTCCCAGCGAGGCCGCTGACAGCTGAAGTTAGCAAATCTGAGCACTCGAAGCCCCGCGTGTCCCTGATGAGGTCTCCAAGCCCTGATGTCAAAGTGCAAGTGAAACGGTTCATGCCGCTGAACCCTCTTCAGGGAGAAAAACAAAATGTGTCACCCCGGCTGCCTTTAGCCTGGAAAAACCTGCTGACCCGGTGGTGTGAGAGCCCGTACTGATTCATCCGCGTCCTGGACGTGTTTGTTATATTGCTGATCTGAGAGGCAAGAAACTGGTAACTGGAAGGGACGTTTGCCTCTTTTGGAACCTGGGAGCAGGGGAAGGAAATGAGTAAGGGGAAAGAATCAAAAGTTCCTTTTGGGGGGAAATTTTGGTTTGTTTTTATAAAGTCTTGCTGGGTGTTTTTTTTGACCTTTCTGCCTGGTGTAAAGGCTAGTGTCCTTTAAAAGCTGATGAAAGGTAGGGGGTAAATTTAAAACACAATAAGCCGTGTCAGATACTGCTCTCTCCAGGCAGGCCATGATCCCACAAGGAGAAAAAAACGTGTGTGTGTGTGTGTGAGTTTATGCCTGCCACAGGCTCCCATTTAAACCAATGGATGAAAAGCGAAGCCTGTGCTAAAGACTTTGCAGTTAATAGAGATCTGGAAAAAGCTCTGTTAGTAGCCCAAGGGGTCATTATATATTTAATGGAGGCCAACCTCTCTTTGAGACACTTTGTACTCCAGTAAAATGTTTTGACTTTGCTAAGTGGCTCTGGTGGATGAGTGTCCCTTCCCGTCTGCAACGCTGATGACCATTATGCCATGTGAGATGCTACCAGATGTTGCAGAGGTGGAGCCTTGTCCATGCAGCTCCTAATAAGATGCGTAGAAGATGCATTAGGGCTGCTCTAATGTCACTGGCCCCTTGGGGTCTCTCCCCATGACACATTAGTGGGTTTATCATGACCTTGATTTAACACTGCGGAGAGTTTCCGTCAAGAGTCTCCTGTTAAACTGAGTGCTGACGGTCTGAGTTTTGCACAGAGCCTGATGTTCAGTAAGCAGTGTCCGGTGTCACCTACTTCTCTGGTTTGTTCAGAGGACTTCAGCATGTTTAATTGCTATTTGCTTTAGAAGTCCAAGACTTGAACCTGGGTTGTGGTCACAGATAAGAGATGCTGAAACTGCCAAGGTGGGAAATTGCAGAATCCCCAGCAAGATGCACATGGTGTTCACGTTAATGTGTGTTCGTACCAACTTGAGAGAGGTTCTCTCTGTCCTTATTCTCTGTTGTAGATAGAGCTGGTGGCCATATTTACGTGGCTGTAAGTGCCATGACTGTTCTATAGCAAAAAAAAAGAGACCTCCTGAAAGTAACAGCTCCGTTCCCTGGCCATCCCAAAGGAAATGAAACTTGGTTTGTATGGGTTATACGTGACACTGTCGATATTGCTGGCTGTAGTGTGCATTTGCTTGTCCGGCCCAGGGTAATCATTTTTATATACATCTTTGCATTATTTGCTCTCATAGAGACCTGATGTATTTATCATTTTCTCACCATGTCTGTTACCCTCTGTGTTTTTCTCTCTCTTCTCAGGTGTTCTGTGTCTCAGATCTGAGCTCTATCCCATCAGCCTTTGTACTAACAGTCTCTGAGGCTCCTGGTTTACCCATAACGCATCCTTTTTTCTTTCACTTCTCTATTTCACCAAAACGTCTTCCTAAACCTACAATCTTCCTACAGGCACTTTTTAATTTACCCTTTGAACTTTGACATTACTACACCAACTTAATTCTTCCTTTGAAGGACACTTGCCCCGTTAGTAAATGCATGGAGGTCTCGTATTCGGACTCTTGTCTGAAAAGTTCATATTGTTTGCTTTTGTATATGAAGACTCTTCAAGTCTCTGCTTTTACTGGTGAGACACTTGCTGTAGCCTCGCGGCTTTCATCCCGCTGCAGAAGAGTGCTGACAATGTTTGGTTCCTACGTTACAACAGATACCCCAACCGCCAAAATGGCCTTGAGACCACTCATGAGGATAGTTTTTGGCGAGTTTTTGGAGAAGCTTTGGAGGATTTGGAAACCTGCGGCCAGTCTGAACTTTTGAGGGAGATCGAGGTAAATCAGTTTCCAAATTTGCTGCTGATCTGACTGTTTTGCTCTTGCCATAAATGTTAGATCTGCTAATTGCCCGTGGCATCCCTGTGCTGCCAGTGGTGTGAAGAAGGGTTCGAGTTTAATCCGTGCCAGTGTTTGTGCTAATGGATAACTATGTCTCATTAGACAGCTGCTTGCGTGCACTTTTTCCCTGAGCCAATGACTGACCCACCAGGAACTCCATGCTCTTTTTGCAAACTCTTGCTGACCAACAATCTTCACGAGACTGTTGGCAAACCTTCCCTATCAAACGGTAAACCCTCTGCTTGGAAAGATATTGTCTCTCCAAAGCACCTAAAGGCCAAGCAAAAGGAGCCCCCCAAAACCCCACTGGGACTGAAGCCTTGGCTTACTTCAGATATAGCCAGGCCCAACATATGTCTTGCATTCAGCTGTCACTCTGTCGGAAACTGTTTCAGTGAAATGCTTAATTGGAAGCTTTTCCGCCAGCCTTCCCCATGGAAAAATCTGAGAAAGTAATTGCTTCCTGCAGAAATAAAGGTGTTTCCTCTCTTCACAAACCACTTTCTCTTTTCTTTATCCAAAATGCTTTGGAGGTCATGTTATTGTGTCCGGTTATAGGATGGGGAGCCTGGATTTCTACGCTGTGGGATGCAAATAAAGGCCTCCCCCGAGACTGTCGAGCAGCGGGAAGCAAACCTGCCCGGCAGGATGGGACCCATGCTGCAACCCTCCCTGATTCAGCTCCTGCAGCCCAAAAGGAGGAGTGGGACCCCACAAACTCCTCTCTCCCCCTGCCTTCTGGGTGCAGAGGACTGGGGAGAGCTCGCTGGGTCGTGCCCTCCATCACCCCCAATGGGACTGGTTTATGCACCGTTGCATATAGCTTAGGCTTCAGAGAGAAAAGGCGATTTCTGAATAATTGGAGGTGGAAGAGGAAAGTCCTGTTTTGGTCTATACATGAAAATATTGGTGACAAGGGACTTACTAATTGTTCTTTCCTCCTTGATCCTTAGCAACTGTAAGTGGGGGAGGAAATCTCAGTTAAATTTATTGTGCTGAAGCACGAAATGGTGTATTTATTATATTTAAGAAAAAGTTCCCCTCTGAAATGATGCATAGATGTGTTTCTCTTCTGCATAATGGCTGGCATCTAAATGTAAAAAAAGGGATTTGTTGGGCTACTGTGAAATGCCAGGACAGAGAAAATATCTTTCTGCCCAATCCTTTTCCTTTTCCAGGGATCCACAGTGCAGGGATGCACAGGCTTTTGATTCATGCTGCTTTAAGGCGTCGGAGCTTTGATAGTTATAGCAATGCTTTAAAAAATGTAAAGAAATTTTACAAGAAGCTGAGCACCTCTAGAGGTTTGGTGTACTTAGCACATTTCTAGAATGTTTTGGAAAGTTCTGGGGACAAAAGGAAAGTGCTGTGTTTTTAGCAGAAGTCTGATGGGTTTCAGCTTCCCTTTTATCGAGTCCAAAGTACCACTGATCTGTTCCTCCCTCTCCATGCGCCCATCCTTCCTGAGGTGTGCTGTGGCATGTGCAATGCTCATTGAGGCTTTTGCAGTATCTAAGGTTTCTAAGCCCCAGCTCCTGGCCTCCTGTGATTTTATGACAGTCACAGATTTTTTTTTTTAAATTTTTTTTTTTTTTTTTTAAATTTGGCCCTTCATGCTCCACATTTGAAAAAGAATAAGAGTCATGTAAGATGACCCAAGATAGCCTGGAAGAAGGTTCACACACAGTAATAATCCACTTCCAGACTACACAGTATGTGTAGAAACAGGCTTTTTCCAGTGTATCTAGTGGAACGTGTGTCCCCACTTTGCTTTGAGGGCAACCAAGACATGGGGAAAAATAATGTGGAGCAGCCACAGGCTGTAGAATTCCAGAATTGCCCTTTCTGCTGCTTGCACTTAACCCAAAGCACCTAGCAAATTGCTTATGATGCTGCAAGGAGTATTTAAATACCTTGAAGATAGAGGAGTCGGATGCTGTGGGAACGGCATGCTGTTGGGTACTGTCCAGTTTCGGTATTTGCAGCACACGAGGGAGGACAGCAGCATGACGTGCGCAGACCTTTCTGTTCTCCTTCCTGGCTCTGCAGTGCTGGTGTTGGTACAGCATGGCACAGCATCCTGGGGCAGGTGTTGAGGTTGCCTGAGGTCAGTGAACAAACGTACCCTGGTTGGCTGTACCGCTGTTCGTTGATCTGCGTTTCAAGTATGTGGTAACTCAGTGTCCTCCCAGCGTGTAGCAGGTATTTGAGTTCTGTCTGAACTCGAGCTGATTAAGCCATTTTTGTGTGAAGACCTGAAAAGTGCAAAGCTAAAAGGTTTTCTGTATTTTATCCATCCCTATTTGGGATAACGTGGGTAGTGCTGGCATTTTCATACTGGCACCAGAATTCGCTTCATTTGCCTTTGTTCCAGCTTGGAGCAAAGAGCTGGAGGGCCTTGATTAAAGATTTAGTCAGATGATATTTCCCCTGTGCACAGGAGCAATTGCTCTTTGACTTGCCACATTTGGCACTGCTGAATTTTGCTATCTGCTCCCTACCTTTCCTTTTCTTTCTTCTACCTTTTGACATTTAATGGGACTGCAGAACCTTGGAGCCTGAACTTTGAAATGACAGTTTTCATTATGCCATTTAAATGGACTCTGTGACCTGGAGCCAGTTGGGGTTCCACAGACTGGATTCTTGACTCCTTCGTTAGCTTTGATCAATGTAATGTCATTAGTGAAAAGCATTGCCAAATGGAGTAGAATCTACTTAGGGGCATCTTTTAATGGATGCTATCAAGGATGACCAGGCTTAAATACTACTTAATTTCATATTTTTAACTCAGTTTTGCTCAGTGATGGCTCCCATTTACTGACAGATAAAATCCTAATTTCTCTGCTGAATTGGCCTCAGTGGAGTCCCAGGTATTGACTTCCCTGGGCCATTGCCAGCACTGTGCAATGCTGATGGTGAGCTGCAGCCTGCAGGGGCAGGTTGGAGAGCCAAGCAGACACTGGTTCCTCTGGGACCCCCCTGAGATCGGGGTGTTCATCCTTCTTGACTACCAAGAAGGTTCCTGCACAAGATGAGGCCTGCCTGGCCCTGTTTGTGTATAAGAGGTCATCAGAAAATAAGGAGATGCTTCACAAATGCTTCCTTCTGAGATAAAGCTCCATGTTGGGTTGGGAGACCACACAGCAGGTCAGCAACAGACCTGGCAGCAGGCTCTGGAGGTCTGGAAATGGCTTTTATAGCTAACTGGAAGAGCTTCTTGGTACTTAAGTTTCCTGATTAATGAGAACAATGGTGCTCTCCTGTTGTTGTCCGTGCCACTTTTGTCGCTGTGTGGTCCATCTCTTCCTGCTGCCGGATCAGCAGAGTGACTTTGTGCCCTCACCCTACAGGCATCCATCATGACGGGGAGCGTGCACAACCTGGGCCTGGAGGGCAGCAAGCTGCTCCTGGATTCTGTCAACCCATCGGGACTGAGCCCATTGAGGAAAGCAAACTCCAGCTGTGATGATGGACAGACTGCGGGTAGCAGCTCCCCTGCCAAGAAGAACGAGAGG
The DNA here is from genome assembly GCA_013401315.1 of Balaeniceps rex. NCBI lineage: Eukaryota > Metazoa > Chordata > Aves > Pelecaniformes > Balaenicipitidae > Balaeniceps > Balaeniceps rex. The sequence goes on along the minus strand of VYZW01006384.1, from coordinate 153,240 downwards.
AACCTGGACATGAAGAAGATTGAGAAGGAGATGCAGGAAATCATGTCCCCTACCCCTCTCGAGTTTCACAAGGTCTGTGTTGCCAAGGGTTGGTCTGGCTGTGTCACTGCGGCACGTTGATGGTTAAAGCTGTAGAAGCTTTGCAACCTTGTAGAAAATCTTCTTTGTTCAGAGGGACTCCCAGAAAATGTTCCTTGTTAAAGATGGCCCCTGCCAAGGTCTGCAGCAAAGGTTCCCAGAGGGTCAGATGAAGAGGAAGGGGCCCCTTCAGAAGAGTAATGGGATTTAACTGCCATGCTTCAGCAGAGTTCAAACCTGTGCTTTGCTGTTTCCCTTTATTATACGAGATTTCCAGGTCCTTGTGTTCTGGAGTTCATTAATTGGTGCTACAGATACAGGCGAGAGAGCTTGAAGTATGGCCCCGTGGAGACCCATCAACCCTTTTCCAGTGGCATGCTCCATTCAGTAGGCCACTTTTCTTATAAAAAATAACTTAAAAATAACTTATTTTCCCTCCCCTTCCACTCTGCCCCCAGCCTTTCCTGAAGGGCTGCAAATGGTAGGACTTCAGCAATGGGTTACTTGTTTGAATTCGGTACTCAGCCGAATGTAGCCAGCTTAAGCATGGTGCAAGGCAACAGTAATTAGAAGAAGTAATTAACTGTAGAAGCTGCTGATGCAGAATGCAAGCAGGGAAGGGAGCTGGAGAGGTTTCAAAAAATTTGATTGCCTTTTTCTTTCCTAGTGTGACTTTAGAATGAAATCTGCAGTTAACGGTAGCTGGAAAAAACAACTTTTTCATGTTTGATCTGCTCTTGTCCTTCAGGGCATGGCAAATGTGTCTTTAAATAAAACTCCTTTGTACCTGAAGGAGGAGAGCTGTGTAATTAGGCATGTTATAGGGTGACTCTTCATTCTGCTGGAGCATCTGGCGTTGGCTGTGTTTGGAGATGAGCTTGAGGCCAGGTGGGCTGCTCCTGTGCGTCATCCTGGGCACTGTTCTTCCCAAGGACCACACATCCATGAAGCTCACCCAGCCAAGAATGTGGTGATGGAGTTAGAGCCTCACAGTAGAGATGCACTCCCAGTTCATGGGAGGCAAAGGGAGATTTTGGTGGTGTTGGGGAATCAGTTGTCCCTGGCTCCCAGGGCTCCCCGTGGCAAGATACACTTCCAGCAGTGCACTCCTCCTTTAGACAAGGCCAAAGCATGACGTGCTCAAGGGAAGGTTGATGAGGTTACCCATTTCTTGCCCACAGTATGTCAGCACTTACTGATGTGAATTTTCTGAAAAGAACTCATTAATAATATGGAGAAGTTTAGATATTCCTGCTGAGTGATGTATTAAAAATGAGGTGTCTTCACATTTGACACACTACATTGAAAATTCCCCGTGAACATGTTGATTTTTCACGTGCTGGTCTGGCATACACAGAGGATGTACAGCATAACCTGGGCCAGGGAAGGCGATGCTCCGTTAATAACACTTGCTTTGTTGCTCTTTGGGTGAAATATGGTGGCTGTCTGTATTACACTGCTTGCGTTTCCTTCCACATCCAAGTGAGAGGGACTGTCGTGTGGTTGGTTATATGCCAGTCACCAGAGCATATGACAAGTGTCCGTGCGATCTACCTAAGCTGATGGTGTCTGGTAAATAAGGCTCAATCTGTATTAGCTGCCCAGGCTAAGAAGAATCTGCCCAGGAGACCCAGAGCAGAATTGCTGTAGGTCCACACACATTACCTGTGCTATTCCTGTCCTGCCAACCCTGTACATCTCCCCCTGCCTCTGCTGCATTAAAACATGTGTTCTGTCTCTGCCCCTCCAGATGACACTCCGCAAAGACCCGGAGAGTGAAGACTTTGGATTCAGTGTGTCGGACGGCCTGTTAGAAAAAGGTGTCTATGTAAATATGGTCCGTCCGGATGGGCCAGCAGATCAGTGTGGCCTCAAGCCATATGACAGAGTGCTTCAGGTAATAAATGCAAAATGCAGTTCTGGAGGCTGGGACGGAGTGAATGAGTGGCTGAGAGGAAGAGAGAAGTGAGACCCATCCATGGCAGCACTAACTTTAATGAAAGGTAATAGTTAGCCAACTAGGTGAGCACTTAGCCACCAAGCGATCAATGAGACCTGTGTTTTATAATGAGCAATCACTAGGTAGTACCCCCAGGTGGTACCCCTAGGTTACACCTATTCCAGGACACAGCCTTCCTGGCACTGGCCTCAGGCAGCTCAAAACAACTGAAAAGCTGTGTTGCTTCCCCGTCTCGCCCTCGGTCTTTTTCCTATCACGTAAGAGGGTTATTTTTGGATGAACAAGATTGTATTGACCAATATGTGTTCCTGCAAAGCCCCATGTGGAGTTCAGTGGTGTTCATGAAGTTCTGTGCATGCCTTTGACAACTGAAAGAGTTTTCTAGGAAACACATCCATCAAGCAAAGTGTTTTTCATGGATATTTTTCTTTGAAAGATACTTAATCTGAAATAGCTGATGCAGAAACAGAATAAAAACTCTGGTCAAAAGCAGTGTCTGTAATAAATGTGACCTGGGCATATTGGAGTACCAGAGGGACAGTAAGAGCATGGTGAGTTTTGGAGATTGGAGAGGAACTTTATATGGATGGAAAAGAACTATTTTAGCTTTGGGGCAACTCAAACAGCAACTGAGGAGGTGCAACCCCAATGGAAAAATTGCCACCATTTGGAAATGCAGATATTGTGACCACATTTGGAAACACCCAGAAAGGTGTTTAGTTTTACTAATTTCTAGGCGGGGGTTGTTAGCAGTAGGATTAGAGCCAATATATTGTGTACATCAGGTAACGGAGAACTGGCAGCACTGTGGGGAACCTTGTTTAAGCTTGTTATGGTCTCTGGCCAGTTGGCTGCTATACAATTATTCCTTCTCGGCTTCAAATAAAAGATGGTGCAAGAACGAACAAGAAGCTAATTAGGCTCTGGGCTGCCTTTCTGTTGAATGTTGGACATGTCGCATTTTGCAAGTGCCAAGTGCTCTGGGAGGTGCACCCGAAATACTAAACAGAGCGGCATGGAGACTTTTGATACCCCCCCGTCCACATGCTGTGCCTCATGGCTTACACTTGCAAGAAGACGGGGCGATTGCCATCGAGTTGACGTGTGGAGTTGTGAATGAGGGATTGCAGACCTGGTACAGGCAACTCCCGGCAAGAAGTACAGAGATGCATTGCTGAGGATGCTTCACAGTGCTGCTGATTACGGGCATGATGATGTGCCTGAAGGCCAACGAAACACCTCGTCCCTGCTGTAACAGACCCTCTGCCTCTCGGCTGGATGGATTAGCCAGAGCACAGCGTTGCACTAATGGCACTTCTGCACTGGAACTGCCTGGCTGGCATAAAGCAAAGGCAGAGCAAGCTCTGGCTTATCTCTTCTTGTCCACGTGTGCTCCAGAAATTGTCCTTAGTTACTACACTGTAAGGAGCAGTATTGGGGTCAACTGTGTGGACACCAGCTAGGGCAGGGGGACGCTGTTACCATTACAGAGCCCAGCTCTGTGGGCATGCATTAATGCTGGGAAAGGGTTTCGGATGGAAGGGTTGCATGGAGTCATCCAGCCCTTACCCAGAGAAGGAAGCAACGCCTGGCCCCAGGGCTTATGTTCACTCCAAAGGTGGGTGGGAAATTCCTTTCTCCCATCCCTGCTTCCCCTCCCTGTGCTGTTTGCCAGCCCCCTCCATCCCAGAACTGTTGTGGCACCAAGCCCAGGTGCTCTGGTAGCTGTAGGCAAGAGAGCTGGGGTGGTTCTTGCAGGTGACCCAGCCTAGAAATGTGCTTGAAGGTCTGCAAGAGACAGCAGTACAAGTGCTTTCACTGCTGAATCCTGCAGAGAGAATTTGCAGCCACCTTCTGAGCCCACGTGAAATGCATCCAGACTTGTCTGAAATGAAGGATGTAAACAGAGAGAGGAGAAGCAAAAACAGTTCAGTATAGTTTCATTTTACTGCTGGCTGAGCTGGAAAATGGTTGGCAGAAGCCTCAGGGTCTGAGCTGTATTTGTTTTCTAGGCGCTGAATATCCCACATCACAGATTTAAGGCCAGTAAAAGCCATGATGGCAAAAAAATCAATGAAAGTGGCAACCTTTCTCCTACAGGCTTGAACTGGAGAATTGTTGTTGAGCCCTGCAGTGTTTAATACTTGTAATACTGCCCCAGATGCCAGGGGTCAGGGTTTATGCCTGATCCAGACTTTTTGTCCCCTTTCCTATACCAGTTATTGCATCATTTCTCAGCTAAGCAAGGATGTGCTCAGCCTGAAGGGGTGCCCCTGCTCTGCTCTTCTGTGAACCTGGAATCAGGGACCCCCAAGAGTTGTGTGTTTTCACAGGTGTGGGTTTAGCACCAGCCTTGCATTTTCTGACTAACAAACATGGTCTTTCTGTTGTTCCTCCCCATGGCATGTCCTAAATCCATCCCGGCAGGTAAACCGCATCCGAACGAGAGACTTTGACTGCTGTCTGGCTGTTCCCCTGATTTCGGAGGCTGGAGATAAGCTGGACCTGGTGATTAGCCGAAACCCCTTGGCACTGGCTGCCAACGCTCCCCCGGAGGGGAACGGAGAGCTGCTGGCACAGGTGGCCTGTGGTGCCGAGGTCAAGGCAAGCGTCCAGACGCTCTGAGCAGTGGGAGCAGAACAGACGGTGCCTGGGGCCTCTGCTGAGCTGTTGTGGTATTTGGGGTGTTTTTCCTGTTTTTTGCACTGGTATTTGTAAATGCTGTGTGTACCGTAACCTGCAAGTGGGGAGGTGGGTCTTCAGTTGGAGCTGTCGCCTGTAGACCGCCAAATATTGCTGGGAAGGTCAGAGTTGGATGCGCATCTCGGGCCGTGGGCAGCGCCGGTGATGGGACGAGCTGCTGACGGGAGGAAGGAGCATCCACAGCCATCTCCCGTGGCAGGGCATCCCCCTGTGCCCCAGCCGCTGGGGTGTGCGGGGTCCTGCCTCCGACACCCTCCTCACCCTGAAGGCCTTGGCCATCCTATAAACACACATGGTGCTATTATGTTTCTTGTTTGCTCGGTTAATCGCATACAGCAAGACTGAAACGCCTTTCCTTTTCTGTTGTGCCCAGCTCCATCCTTTAAACGCTCCTGATAAATAGTTTTCCGCCGCCCCCTGTACTGCTGGTGCGGGGCTGTGGAGAGCCCTGTTTAAAAGACATTTCAAAATGTGCTTGAGAGTGGCTAGATGCAATTCTTGTTCAAAAATTGATATTTGCAACTGCTTCCTGCCAGCCCCGTCCACGCTCTCCCGCCAGGGCTGGCTCGCCCTGCGGTGGGACGAGGCACCTCGTCTCGCCATCAATCCCCATGAGCAACATGGTTACCTGTGCTGGAGTAGTTATTACAGAGCAGAAGGCCGTACCCATGCCTGAAGGCCTTGAATACCTGCCCAAATCCCCGGCCACCTTGTTCGTCTGGGCTTTATGGAGATCTCTTGCTTGCAAACCTGGCCTGTTCCCGCAAGTAAATAGCAGAATAGCGATCTTCCCAGGGCTGTCCCTGATGTTTTGAATTAATAACACCTTGTTGTCTCCCATCAGGCAGTGGCATGAGAAACCCTTCATTAGATGGAGTTTGTGTGTCCTGTGTCCTGCGTGGGCTGGGCGGTGTGTGTGCCCACGTGGGTTCAGCTGCTCGCCCCTGGTCCACCGCCGTCGCCTGTTGCTGGCCTCTCCGTGGCTTTGCAAGCACGATGCCCCATGGTCGCTCCCCTCCCTCCCCAGAGCCCCCAACCCCACAGGGAAGAGGGACTGTGATGTTTGCATCAGTTTCCTCATCTGCCTGTCACATTTCACGTATTAGCACTTTATGATGGTGTTCATGTCCTGGTGGTGGCGTGAACCTGGCATCGCTTTCCCCAGGAAGGCTCAGGCATGGCAGAGACGAGGAGCTCACTCGGTCGGGGACCGCAGCCCTGGCGCCCACTGCCCCCATTGCCCGCTCACTCTTTCAGTACCTCCATCACCGCCTGTGTGCCGGTGGTGCGCGTAGGGTGTTGGATGGGTGTACGCCACGCGTTTGTTGCTTTGCTGAGCCAGAGCTTGTCCCCCCACCATCCGTCCCTGAGCCACTTTGTGACTCTGTCCCTCCACAACAGCACCACGTATCAGTGTGTTTCTTCGAGACACGTGTCTGGCCCCATCCAGCTATTTGTCGTTGTAGCCATTTTCTCTTCAAGTATGCAATATCCCATACCATTGCTGCCACAACTAGATAATGTGCCATAATTGATACTGTGGAGCATTGACAGTGCAGCCGAAAGTGTTTTTATATGCAATATTATGAGCAGTGGAAGCTCACTGGGGCTTCTCATAGGTTTTTAATGAAGACTTTTATTAAAGGCTTTAAAAAAAAAAAAAGGAAGAAAAACTTGGTCCTTGTATCCCTTCCTATGCATTTTGAATGATATGAAGATGAAATGCATTACTTAAATGTGTATTTTTATCCATATATTAGAGTGTATTCCTTGTAAAGTATTTTTATATGCTAATTTTCTTATGTATCTATGAAAGCACAATATTTAAAGTACAGCATTTCAAAGAATATTTTAGTCCTGTTTTGGACCTATTTGTAAATCTCTGTATTTAAATGGGATTGCAATGACTTTGACTTTTTTTTTTAAATTAAATAAAAGCAAATTAAATGCATTTGTTTTAGTTTGTGTCTCTCTGCTGGAGGACGATAGTGAGGTAACACTCTGCTTCCAGCTCTATTTTAACTTGCCAGAGGATCCCCAGTTAAGAGACACCTTGAAGGACAAGGGGGAGGGCATGCAGGGGGTTTTGCTGGGGGGCCACTGCTTGTAGGGCTACCAGTGTGGGGCTGGGGTTGTCCCTTGCCACCTTCCAGCAGCGGGAATTGGGGCCATCGCTTCCCTCCCTGCGGACACGGAGGCAGTTTCACTGTAGCTCTTAGTGATAAGAGCTGGAGATGACTGCAGGTGGTTAGAGCATCGCTTGCAGCTTCACTTGGCCACACTGGAAATCTCGTTGGGTTAAACCTTGGCTACTTCATGACAAAACACCGATGCAGGAAAAAGCATGTGGTGGCTGTGATGTGGTCATGGCAGTGTTTGCAAAGCTGTAGTTAATCCCTGGGGGTGGGTTAGGAAAGCCACTGGAGGACAATGGGCCAGCAGGAGGTGGCCTGTCTGGTACTCAGCACCTTGCAGCTGTAGTGGGGTGCCTTGGGGAGCCACACTGGGTAGCCACATCATCCCACCTCTGAAACAAGTCATCCAAAGAGATGACTGCCACGAACCCAGAACATAGTTCCTTGTGTCCCTACATTGAGGATTTCTTCCCTTGCTCTTACAAAGGGGTTTGGGGCACCTCTGCGCTCCCAGCATGTGCAGTGCAGGCTGGGATGCTCCCCACATAAGGCCATAGGGAATCTCTGCTCACTGGCAAGGAAAGGGTGAGCTGGGTTTTGCAACCCTTCATGGCCAAGTAGGTAATGCTACTTTTGGAGGAGGAATTTTTGGAGGTCTGAGCACGGTATGCTCCGTGCATATGCTCCCGGTTAGACCTGGGGAATCTTTGCCACGTAAACAAGCCTTATCTGCCATCTCTGGCCGCCCTCCTGGGGCGCAGACTTCGGAACAAGGCCCTTTACATGTTTGGCACCAGGGACTTGCCAAAGCTACGCGGCGCCAACTGAGGTGCTGGGGCGATGGCAGGTTTAATGAGAGCCTGTGCAACATGACCGATGGGGTTTCGGTGCGTACACCAGATAAAAGGGTAGCACAGTGCTGCTCCCCGGTACGCGCTGCCGGTCGCCTCAGCGGGCAGCGCATCCTCCCACTAATGTCACCTTGCGTCCCATGGACATCGGCTGAGGGAGCTGGCCGCAGCCATGGGCAGGTGACAGCCACCCATGGCAGGTACGTGAAACTCTTCAGCAGCAGCTGTCATGGTGTAACCCCAGCCAGCAACTAAGCACCACGCAGCCACTCACTCACGCCCCCCCGGTGGGATGGGGGAGAGAATCAGAAGAGTAAAAGTCAGAAAGCTCGTGGGTTGAGATAAAGACAGTTTAATAGGCAAAGCAAAAGCCACACATGGAGGCAACGCAAAACAAGGAATTCATTCACTGCTTCCCATCAGCAGCAGGTGTTCAGCCATCTCCAGGAAAGCAGGGCTCCATCACGTGTAACAGTTACTTGGGAAGACAAAACGTCATCAATCCAAACATCTCCCCCTTCCTTCTTCTTCCCCCATCTTTATGTGCTGAGCATGACGCCATATGGTGTGGAATATCCCTTTGGTCAGTTGGGGTCAGCTGTCCCAGCCGTGTTCCCTCCCAACTTCTTGTGCACCCCCAGCCTGCTCGCTGGTGGGGTGGGGTGAGAAGCAGAAAAGGCCTTGACTCTGTGTAAGCACTGCTCAGCACTAACAAAAACATCCCTGTGTTATCAACACTGTGTTCAGCACAAATCCAAACCATAGCACCATAGTAGCTACTATGAAGAAAATTAACTCTACCCCAGCCAAAACCAGCACAGCAGCTCATGGTGCTTAGTGGCTTTTAAAATTATTTGCTTATTTATTTTATCTTAACCTGAGAGGTGGTGCAGTTGCTGTCTGTGCCGGTATCAGGCTGCTCAGCCCAGGCACTGCAGGCTTTGCCAATGGGTGGAGAAATCCTGCCAAAGTCCTCAAATCTCACCCAGGAAAATACCCAACCAAGCCAAAACAACTCCAAATAAAGACAGCTATGGGGCCAATCCTGGACATGGGTTGCTGGAGCCTCAGCAGTGATTAGGGCCTGATGCATGAATGCTGAGCAGCTTTACTTTCCACAAATAGTAGCCACCTACATGCTTTTATTTATTTTTTTCTTTCCCTACCTCAAATCAGGACTTAAGGAAAGGCCTCTCTGGTTTAACCTTTGTCTGCTTGACTGAACAGGCCGTCAGTGAGCCTTAAATGACCAGTCCCATACACCAGGAAAACAAATGTTGGTGGGCTTTTTTTTTTTTTTTTTTTTTTTTTAAATTTTCTTTCTTTCTTCCTATTGGGCCTTTCTAATGTATCTGAACCCCCACAGTAGTGGTGCCATGCAGCAAGATGGTACAGACAGCAGCGGGCAATGCCATGGGTTGGGCTGAGTTGCGTGGCTCAGCCCAATGGCAAGAGCTCCCCAGCAGTAACTCGTCAAGCTGCACTCGTCTCCCTGTGCCCCTGAGAAAGGGCCAAGGAAAGCTGCTGTCTGCAGGGACAGTCTGGTGAGGACATCAGCGCTCTATTTTCAAAGACAGGAAAGAAAAAAGAGGGAAAATGGTGGTGATGGGGGGAGGCTACTTTCTCATGGCCTTTTAAGACTCAGCACATGCCCGACGGCACTTGATGAAGAGTTGGTCTGGGGAAAATAAAGCACTGGTGAAGTAAGCCCATAGGCTGGGCAAGACTCAACCAACGTGGGTTGGGACCAGCACTGACCTGTCTTTATGCTCGGCCAAAGTCATTGCTGGCGGATGGGGGGGAAAGCCCAACAAACTAAACCACTGTTGATGACCCAGGGAAGTTTTAGCTCTTGCTCAGCAGTGCTTACACAGCATCGAGGCCTTTTCTGCTGCTCACACTGCCCTGCAAGAAACTGGGAGGGGACACAGCTGGGACAGCTGACCCAAGGCATCGCCACACCACCTCATGGGGACTGGCTGGGCATTGGTTGGTGAGTGGTGAGAAATTGTTTTCTTTTGCATTACTTGTTTTTCTTGGGTTTGTTTTTTTTCCCTCTTTGTTGTGTTTTTGTTTTTTTTTCTTTCCTCCTTTTTTTAATTATTAAACTGTACGTATCCCAACCCATGATTTTTTTTGCACTTTTTTTACCCTTCCAAAAGGTGAGGTGAGGGGGTGAGCGAGCGACTGTGTGGGGCTGAGCTGCCAACCAGGGTGAAACCATGACAGACATGGAGTCAGATCGTGAGCTGGGCTTATAGATGTATAATGGAGTATTTTATAAGGACAAAAAAAACCCCAAACCAACAACCCCACAGTAAGTAATAGGCTTAAAGGAAGAATTGAGCTACTCAAAGACCAAAAAAAGCATCCAAGAACATAGCTGGTTTATAAAGGAAAGTTTTATTTTCCGTTATAAGGTGATTACAAACTCATCTAAAAAAGCAAAAATGACTTAAAAATATCCATATCCATTTTATTTATCTAAAAAGCAAACAGAAACTGCAAAATACAAACATTTACCATATACACAAAGGCTAGGGTTTTTAGGATTAAATTACACTCCAGGATTTTTTTCAAATACAAATATTCTGTTTTGGAACACAGAAAAAATGTTTTAAAATGTTTAAAAATATTTTTAAGTGTTTTTTTTTTTAAAAAAAGTTCAGATGACACTTTTAAGGAGGCCATCGTCGACATCGCCTCCTCGCTGTATGTGCTACTCATCACATTACTGTAGTCACAGTTGCTAGGAATTTAAATAAAAAAACCACCACTGTTTTTTAGCCAAATACATCAAACAAGATGGACCACCTCTTATAACGTGAAGTCCCTGGCAACGTTATCAGGTAACAATCACAACATTACACTGGAGAAAAACAACATCCTATTGAACAACGAGCACTTCAGAACAGTACTGGGATGCTGCAATGCTGAGAGACCGTCGCTGGCTTCCAGAACAGGAGCAGATGACAAACTAACTCAACTTGCCCCCAAGGATTTTTTTTTTTTTCAGCCTCTCAACATGATTTTGCCACTGTTCTCATTTTTTTTCTTTATATATTGAAAACAAAGTTCAAATCTTTTTAACATCTCAACTGCAGAAGCAGGTAGATTTAGAAACAATATGTATCATGCTAACGTGTACTACGCTACAGGACTGAAGCCTTCCCCGGCATATGCACGCACACAAAAGCACACATGCACAGCTCCTTAGCACAATCATGTTTCACTTTTTTTTTTTTAAAAACTATCTTTTTCCCCATTATTTCTTCTGATTTTTCAAGTCGGGCCATGTTTTCCCTGTGCTGCAAATGGGAAAGTGAGAAACACTGTCCCCTGGTGCACCACAGAGCCAAACCACAGGGAGGAAGCCTCCAGAAACTTGCTCCTTTTTAAAAAAATCTTTAATTTGCTTTACTCCTAAAGCTCAGGGCTGTGTAAAGCTTGTGGTGATTCAGTTCTGACACTGATACTGATTATTTCAAATTAAGACACAGCAGCAATACAAAAAGGCCGCGGCTGCACTGCCGTTCAATAGTCCAGCAATACCAGCAGGGTCAGGCTCTTTTCCCTGTCACTAAAGCTTCCCACCTTTGATGGGGATGGGGCAGTCATTAGTTTTCTTAATGTTTTCAATCTGCAAAATTTTGAGCTTGCCTCTTTTTTGGTCAAATGGTGTCTGAAGCTTTTTCTGCTCTTGTTTTAGGATACGAGTAAACTGAAATCACCAATTCACAATGACAGTTCGAAAAAACACACAAATAATTGACTATTTGTTTTTTTTAACAGAAACAAACAAATTCAGATTTTATTTTTTTTTTAAAACCAGAGAAGCATTATCCATGTACAGATTTATTTTGGACTGGCAGAAAAGAGCCACGATCCGGTGGAGGGTGCAGGGCTGGAACAGGCAGTTTTCCAGCTGGGGCTAATGCTGGTTATGCTCAAGTCTTTTCTTGATTGAGTTTTTCTAGTAAACTCAAACTGACCATTGATACCAATAGAAATTTTTTGTAACCAAAGTATGGAGCTCAGTGGGCCTCTTTTGCACTAGTTCATGTGTTTTTGGGGGTTTCAAGTGTCACCAAATCAACTGAATACTTTCTTAAGCTTCTTTTTGATTACAAGAAATAAAATGAGCTACTGGAGTCTGACAGTTCCTGACCTTTGCTCATGCAGATATACAAATACACAACTACACATCAATCCTAACCACAAGGCTTTGGATGCTGATTTTTGGAGAAAACAAGTCCAAGGCAGCTGCCTGAACCCACACCACACCCAACCTCCCATATCAGGAGCCATGTGGCACTTACAAGGAGCCAGGAGAGTTTTCAAGTCCGACCTCAAGGCTTCCTTGGAGGGACCACAGTCCAGGATTTTGTCATTACGTTCCCTCTTTCACTACCCCCAATTTAGGAAAGGCCACTTGGGCACCCTGGCACATTGGCTCTTTGCAGGCAAGCGGTGCCTAGACCTTCTCACTCCTCATCCTAAACAGCTCTGCAAGACTTACACACATGATGTGCAGCCTAGGAATAGAAGCAATGTCCCCACTTGTTGTGCGTGCATATGAGGGTGAAAGATTTCATCTACTAAGTCTACTTAACACGGATTTATTTTTTTTTTTACTGAAAGTGAGCAACTTCCATTCCGTCTCCTGGAAATGATGTCAGGGTCATCTTTCTTCCAAGTGTACTTGAGCTGCTTAACTAACTTGTCCACTCCATTCAATACACAGCTTATTAACATTTTATATACATTATGCCTCCATGAGTGGTCTTGCAGTGACCACGAGACATGGAAGCTAATAATTAGTTATTAAAAAAAACATTCAAATCCTTCTCCCACAGATGGAGTTTTGCCATTGGCACAGTAAGTGGGAGCTTTGAACCCAAGTGTGACAAGCATGACCTCACCAAAACTGTAAGTCTCCTGAGCAAATAAAAGCAGACTGGGAGACTTGTAAAAGGCCTATCGAATGGAAACGTCCATGTGTCTTCAGATCTACTCAAATTTGTCTAACACTGAGACAAAGAGGAACCAGGAGTATCTGCAGTTGAGAAAGGAGGATGCACACGGGACTGAAAACAGCTGCAGAAGATGCTGTCCTGATGGTGACATTAAAGGCTCTGCTGATGGTGGTTGGGGTTTTTTTTACGTTACAGCAACTGTAAGGCTGCACCTTTTTTTTTTTTGTTTTCCTCCTCTCCCCAAGAACAGCTGCGAAAACCAGATTTGCTGAGCTGTTTCAGCAGAGCATTCCTAACTCCCCTCTGCTCCAGGAGCTGCACTGCTGCTGCAGGGTGGCCACCGGAGTTCTAGATGGCAAACACAGCTGCTAGGCTTTTGTATTTTCACTTACAACACAAGAACAGATCCATTGTGGACCTACTATCTCACACTCTAAAGAGGACTTTTCTAAGTGTGTGGATCTGTTTGGACCAGATGAAAAGGAAAGCTACAGATGAGAAGGAAAATGAGAACAATAACAATAACAACAACAACAAAAACCCCAGTTCTATTTATGAAATCATACTATTTAAATACTGAAATACAGACTACTGGTAAAGTCCCTTACAATAGATGCCCATTCAATGAGATCATAACTAGTGACAGGTGAACTGAAAAAGTTTGGAAAATTGAGAAAAGTTATGAAATGGGTTGGAAAATCTTGTGGGGTAAATTTCCCCCTCATACATTTCTACTATCTCTTGATTTCAGTTCAGCTGGAAAGAAATACTGCTGAAAATCTGCCGTTTTCAAGCCCAGAAGAACCCATGAGTACAAAGGTACATGAAATATGAAAAGGTGTGTGGGTTTTGTCTTGTTGTGTTCTGGTTTTAAACTCAGGGATCTGGTTCTAAAGATCTCATGCCAAAACTGCACTAACTTTTCCCTGGATCCAAACCAGTTCATCTGTAACTAGTCATGGTTTTTTAATATAGAGTTCCTCATTTACATAAAAAGGTAAAATGAGTCACAAGTGTTTAAACAAGTAAATTAGGAAAAAAATCAGTTGTATTTGCAGTCAGAAATAGATAGAAAACACAGACTTTTTAAAAATTATTTTTTAATAAATTTGGCAGAGGATCATGTTAAAATGCAAGTTTATCACCAAGAAACGTTCAGAAATCTGATAACAGTGTTAGGAAAAAACCTAAAACTGTAAAAAAGTGAGTGTGCTCATTGGAACTCAAACCCCTGATAAAACAAGAAAATTTTTTTTTTTTGAAGGGGCAGAAATGGGGAGAGGGGAACTGTTGTCCAGAAACAATAATTTCTTAGCTCTTCATGAGTCCCAGCCTTCCCTTGCAGTCATGCTAAAGAGCACAGCAGGGCCAGAGAAGCTGACACAGAGAATGCTTCAACGAGGTTGTTGCATATGTGCAAGACATTTTCACTTGGTACATGGAAGCAACTGATTTGAATGGCACAGTTTGTATCGCAATGGGGCTGGGTTCTAGTTCTCTAGTAGTTGTACTTCGAAAGGTGTAGTATTGGCCCTCTGGTTCTTAACACAAAGATGCTCTCCACAATGCGGGAGATGGCTAAATACCCGGCTGACTCACTAGAGACATCTTCAATGTAGCCAAACCATTTTTCCCTAACTAAAGCTTGTCTCAGCACTATAGCACGAAAGTAATGTGCTAACTACATCTCAAACGCAGTGGTATGACAATATATATATAAAAAAATAAACGAAGCATCAGTGTTTCATCTGCACTCACAGAAACCATTAATTTAGAACCCCCTAACCTGTTACTGCCTCTTCACGCAGGCAAGTGTGCCTGTTTACTGCAGGCACGAATTGTAACTCAAAAATGAGGGTCCAAGCTGAAGCCTGCTGAGAGAGTTATCTTTGATTACATTTCCTTGCCTTTGATGATTAAAGGATATATTAAAAAATAAAAGCTGTATGCATATTTCTTTATTTTGGGCACATTTGATGACACCCACTGGCTCACAGAATTCTTCCAGTGACCTTTGGATGGCTATTGCCACTGGCCCAGCAGGTGAGGTTAGATGTTTGCCATCTCCAGCTGTGGAAAAGTTTCATTTATAACTCTCATAATACAGCAACCACAAAAAGAAAACAAAAGCAATTCTGCCGTGGCTGGCTTTGTTGCTGCAACTCAGCTATCTGATGTAAAAATGTGTACAAATTCAAACTAGATTTTGAAAGTTATAGATGCAGCCACTTTTTCTTTTCTTTTTTTTTTTAAATTATTTTGGTCCCTCTCTTAAGTTTTAAATCACCCCTTTTCTTTTACAGGAAAACCAACAAGCTAATCAATAAGTGTTTGCGCTGCTGCAGTCAGTTAGCCCATGGGACAAGAAAAAATAAAATAAAACTACTGTGTAGGAATGTTAAAAACTGGATATGTTCCTGTTTAAATGACAAACTCTGCCCTGACAGGCTAAGCTGACAGCAGAATAAGCAGATACAAACTCTGCTTTTATCAAGCATTTCCTCTAAATACGTTCAGATAGCCTAACTGTGGTATCATAAGAAGAAAAAACCCTCTCCTTCTAATATAATGCCCACAAGAAAAGGCTGAGTTTCGCCAGAGAACGTGTTCCCAGCACAACCTGCTCAAATTTAAAAAAAAAAAAAAAAAAAAAAAGGCATTTTGCCCATGTTTTGGCCAGTCTTCAGGGAGCAATTCCCCATGGAAACTTCCTCCTGGCCCACATGAAGCGGAACCCCCATTCCTACACTCCTTGTAGTGGTTTCTCTTCACTCCCCAGTCTAACCTGGAACGGTACACAATTCCTTCTGACTAAATACCAAACATTTCAGTGTTATATGTTCCATTTGCTTTAACTTAAAATTCTGAAGGCCCTGTTTCTTCAGCAGATAAGATTCATAAACCTCATAAATATGTTTGCCACCCTCCAACCCCCCTAAAAAAAAATAAAATTACTGTTTAACCCAATGATGGGCAAGGAGACTGGGCACCCTAGGTCCACTGCTGCTATTTAGCAACATGGGACAAGGGACTTAGTCCTTTTGTCTGCTCCCCCCAACAGTAACAAATGCCCTGCCAAATAAATAAATACAGCAAATCCTGGTTACTGAACTTGGCAAAGCATTTTTGAGATACATGGATGAAAAGCACCTGTTTGCTGAGTGATATTATTATCTTCATTACTATTATTATTAACATGTCTGTTATAAATACCGGTTACACCAGGTGTAGGTGAGCGGTTTTGTTCCTCCTGTCGGGGTTGACCTGGTTTGTGTTCACCTTTGGACGGTCAGAGTGCAGAAGGGATTCTTTTATTTTTCTGCCCGAAACCAAAGTCCAATAATCAACATGCAAACAAATGAGCAAGCAAACGTCTGAAGCACCCAGAGGGCAGGTGCTGCTTTTCCCCTCTCAGCTCCTGGGCACTTGCCCCTGCTGTCCCGGGGACAGGCTGCCCCTCCCAGTTTGCAGAATTCAAGTTTACATCAGTGCCACCACACTAAAATACGCTTTGCTAGAAAACTCAGGAGCAGGTACTCAACCTCCCTGCTCATGCACAAACAGCAGGCATTTCACTGAAGTAAAAAAAAAACCCCAAAATGTAAAAAAAAAGGAAAAAAAAAAAACAAACCCAAAAAAAGAGTGAACCATGCCAAATCTTGCAAACACCTTCCTAAAGTCCTCCTCTTGTCTGTGTGACAGGGTCCCAACACCATGCTTGGGAGGGACAGCTGCAAGGCTTTTCACACCCAACTTCTCTGCCTCCCTTGCAAACTCTGCTCCAGCTGCCCAGCTATATCTTTATTCAGGGACTGCACTAAACATAACTCTACCCTTTCCCTAATGTGACCCTGAAGCCTGTCGTTTACCACAGTTGAACCACAGGGTGGAAATACTACACCTTTGAAAATTCTCTTGAAACAATGTCTTTTTTTTAATCATATCTCCCAACAGAGCTCCTTTTGTGTGTTCTGTAGGTTACCCTGCTCCCAACCATACCAGCACCTAAAATTGCTTTCTGAGACTTGAATGTATTGCTGGCAAGACAATCAATTCAAGTGGTAAGGTGTATAATATTTAGAGATAAAGATATATATATTTAAAAAATCCCAATAATAGTAAATTCCTGTAATATGTCTAGTCTGATATGAAAGCTCTCCCTCTACAGAGAGACATCTGCTGTGATTACCTTAGAAAATATTAAAAAAAAAACACACACAAAAAATAACTTTCTCTGTGAGAAATAAAAATAAATCCTAGTGCAAATATAAAGCTCTGTAAACCTGGTCCTATGAGAATCTATGGTTAGTAAACGGCAGTTAAAGCAGGTTTATCCTCTCACAGAGAGAGCTCACATCATGGTTTCCACAATGATATGAGTTGGCTTGATCAATCCGCCATTTGAAGTTCCATTGGGGCAGAAGGGGGTGCCACTCTCCGTTTCTTTGGACCACCGATTCACTTCCTTGGGGGCAGCCACTGCTTTTATCCTCTGAAAGAAAGAAGAAAAGCAAAGGTGAGAAGACCAAGTGGCCCCTGCGTCTCCATGTGCAGGATGGAGGATGTGGCAATCTGAGGATGGGGATGGTGGCCAGAGACATGGGTATGCCGCGTGGCTCTGCAAGGACGTGGGGACCTGGGCTGCAGAGCACAGCATTCAGTTTTTGCTCAGCTGCAGAGCCTGATTTGACACAGGCAAGTCAGACACGAGAGGGCATTCACGGGGTTATCCAGCATCCTGCACGCTGGGCTTTCAGTGCTGCAGCTGCTGCTCAAATTATGCGCGTTCTCCTTCCTCATTTAGAAGCAGCTCTGCCTTTTAGCCCAGCTGTTCATTGCCAAGTGACAACTTCTCTCCTACATCCCCGTTCACAAAGAGCTAAATGGCATCTGACCAGTGCTTACTCTCTTTCCTTTCCTAACATGGTCTTTGAGGAGTGTTTTGGCTACTTTTAGACTTGTCTCTCAATAGATGGTGACAATGTAGGCAGGAAAATAAACACCCATGAAAATGCTCTGGCCACAGCTGAAAAAGACCATTAGCACTTGGAAGAAAAAAAACATGCAAGCGTTTCTGCTCTGGGAAATGTTCTTTTTTTATTCTATTCTCTCTTTTTTCCTAACCCAAAGTGTCCCACTTTCTCCTCCAAGAACACCCTGGACTGCATTTAAGACCATCTCATTAGGCAAAACCAAAACTAATCTGAAACCTTAGAAGAGAATTGCTAAGTTTCACGCTTGCACAGTCTCTAAAAACTTTCCACTGGAAGAAAAACAAACCAGGGGAACCTGTGCTGAACTGTGAAGGGCAAGAGATTGCCCACAAATCCAAACCTGAGAGAATCTGCACTGTCAAGGCTGAATCCGACCTAAAGTCTTCCAAAGATCAGGGCAATCTGGATCCAGTGTTTTAATTCATAGGGAATAAAAAAAAATTTTTAAAAGCTAAAAAGTGAAGCCCACTGGCAGGAGGGTTTGACTTTTATTCAGTCCCCCAGAGTGAAGGCTATGCCTGAGAGCCACACAATCCACAGGTGGATCTGAATTTCCCTGAAATTCANAGTAATTTGTAGGATGGTGCTTCCTTGTCCCCGTGGGCTGGAGAAGAGAGATCTGGCACTGGGAAGCACCCCAGTCCCTGAGTACTTGTCTGCACACAGAGGCAACGATTTGCCAAGCCAAAAACTGCAGAAGTGGGACACAAGTAAAATCACCTGGTGTTTGTCTGAGGACAGAAGGCTTCGCGTTTGTTCTGTTTCTACTATTTGCCCAAAGGACAGCTGATCTTTAACACTCTTATTTGCATTCACTGCTGGAGAGGCACCCAACTTTGCCCTACCTGGACAAGGTGGCAGTTTTCCAAGCATTGTGCTTATTTTGTATAAAACACAGCAAGTTAAAGCTGCCTTTCTCCTCTAGACAGACAACCGGTTGCTCTTACCTCAATGAGTGACCCATCTGACTGTATGATGCGGATGACCATCACCATAGGGATGCAGATCATGGAGGAAAGGGCAAGAACCCAGCCCAGGCCAATTGCCCAGTCTGGGTATGTGTAGACCTTGTTGTAGGTCAGTGGTTTGTACTTGGCCAAAGAAAAGATAAAGCACCCCTGTGGATCAGAAAGAAAAACAAAGTGAGGCTCAAAAAATGCTGAAAGCAGTATGGCTCTGGTGCTACCACTGGCCGTAAGGAAGACAGGCAGTGAAAGGCAGAGTTGATAGACACCATATATATTTTAAACCAATGGAGGAATTATTCTTCCATTTAAATTATTGAAAGAGCGTCTGCATCTGCTTATAGGTAAACTGTTGCTTGACAATACGGTGTTAAGCGATGGTGCTGAACAGCGGCAGTACATTGCCTGTTCTTTTTCAGGGCTCAAATACTTGCTGTACATTGGAAGGAGCTTACTGCGTGTTCTTCCCAGCAAATTAAATACTTCAAGCTGAGTGTCTGCCTCAGACCGCTCAAGCCTTTTTGTTAAAATGGCCGAGTAGTCCTATCACTTGAAGTAGGGACTGCTCTTTGGCAAGTGAGTTTTCTGTGTCATGAATGTAGTATTTTGCCAATCCTAAGAAAAAAAACACTCAAATGTAGACAACTGCAATTTGCGCAGGCACAGCAGAGAGCTGTCACATTAACAGCTAACATCTGAGAAGATGATGTCTTTGAGGGGTATGTTCAAGCCCCCAGCAGCTCTTTGCAAATCGGTCTCTGAATGCAACAGCCTTCACTTGAAGAGAAGCAGTAAGAGGAGGCTCAGAGCTGCTACGTGGAGGACTTGAAAGAGCCCAGGTCTGTACTCACCACACAAAGAACTGGTGTGATCACAATCCAGCTCCATTTCATCCAGGGACCAGGTCTGTATCCAATCATATCCTCAATGGCATCATAAATATTATCAGCGCCTGTAAAAGACAGTGAGCGCATTTATCAGAATCAAGCATGTAAAAACCATGTAAGGACTGTAGGATTACAGCTGCTTTCTTAGCCCCCCAAAGGGGTATTTAAAGGGAAGATGAGGGGAACTGTTTTCCAGAAGCAATATTGTATTGTTCAAATGCTTCCCATTGCTGTGAAGTTCAAGATGATTTTCTCCTTGAGAAGCTCAAAGGTTGGGGGACTCTCTCATCCTGCACACCCCTCATTATTTAGATGCAGGAGTGAATGCTAATCCCTCCTGCCCACTCCCCTCCCCAGACTCTCACTGATCTTGCCAGGGGGATGACCATGGGAAGGACACAACAGCAAATGGTACACCCTGCTTCTACAGAAGTTTGACTGAAAATGACGGCTTTGTTTTGCTTTCCTAAGGAGATGGAGTACATGAAGAATCAGGGAAATGACCATAAGCAGCAGACATCTTCTGATCGCTCCTCAGCTACCATCTCAGGCAGCTACACAGGCTATTGTCAGACCTTGGTACTCAGCATCGCCTAAAAATAATGGGACAGAATACACTTTTCTGTCAGCTTTCTTTTTGTATTTCCCATTTGGTTGGCTTGCCCCTTGCAGACATTACAGCTTTGAAAGGAAATTCTCTGAGAGACAAACAGAAATTTTCACGGCTGGCCAAACTTTCAACTCTCACCTCTGAACTTAATACATGTAAATGCTTAATTGTGTCTTTATTAATTAGCAATGGAAAAATACTCATTTTTGTGTGGAAAAACACTGGAGGTTGGCTTCATCCCAGATGCAAATTTGTCTCCAAGAGGTCAGTGCAAATTTATATTAATGGCATGTGTCTGTTGCTGGGAAGAAGATTCTGGGGGTGGCTGATGATTAAATGTTTGGCTAGCAAAATCGTCACTGACTCATCAAAAGGTATCAGATTAAAGGATTCTCACTTACCATAAACCCAGGCTACAGCAATACATTCAAAGAATGCAACCCACAAAAGGCATACACCACTAGCTGCATAGTAGTCAAAGAGTTGAAAAACATACATGCCACCCTGAAGAAGAGAGACACGACGGATTAGGATCCAACAGGAAAAAACCTGAATACTTCAGGCTCAGCTCCCAGTAACATCTACCAACATATCTTAATGATTGCAGTCTAACAAGAAGCACTATCAAGCAAGTAGGTAAGGTAAATATTTGGCATTGCCTTCCCCAGGGAATATGTGTTTACTACATGCATCCAAACAAGACGGCGATTAAACAAAATTAAGCCACTTAGTATAATCTACTGAGACACTTAAATCTTTCCTTCTTAAAAGTATTTTAGGATGGGCATTTATAGAAACAAATGATGTAAATAAAGAACAGGTTGCCTCCTAACATTAATGCCTCCAAAATACTAAAAATGGAAGTCAGTTCATCAGGAAGGGCCTTCATTTATGAATTGAGTGGAAGGACTTTTTTAATGAGAATAGTTCATTTTTTTCTTTCTAACTCACTCTATTTCTACTGTGCTGTTAGACTCTTTGCTCTCACTACACTGAACTGTATATACCTGCACTTTTACTTGAAAAACTGTGTTGTTAGGCACCTCTGTTGCAGGTGCTATTTTAATTCCCCCAGTCATGCTCTTCCAGTTGTTTTTAAAATCTGGCTTGGATTTTATTTTGGAGATAAATATCACAACAGTGCAGCCACTGGAACATATTCCCGTCTTGTTCATACTAGAATAAATCCAGGGTTATTTAATTGATTCAAACCTGTGTAACTAAGATAAAAATCTTTCCCTGCATGTACTGGATGGATTCTTAATCTGCTCTCCTGAAGGTTCCCAATGTGTTTCATCATTTGGAGCCAGATGTTAATATTCATACTCATGTTGATTAGTACCTGAGATCAGACTGAATTTAATAAGATTTCGTTTCTCTGTTCCTCTGACTGAAAAGGGGGGAATATATAGCTCCCTTTCCAAACACTTTCAGATCTAGGGATGAAAGATGCTCTGCAGATCTAAAGAGCACCGCTCATCTGAGTGGCTAATTCCATGCAGTCTCACTCATAGCTAAAATTGGTCTAAAAACTGGCTTAAAAAGAAGGCAATTTCCAGTACGAGTGCTACTTACCTCAGTCACCATAGTTAGTCCCAGAAGATAGCTAAGGAAACATACTATAGCGATGAAGATTTCCCGTCGGTAACCCTTCCTTAGGAAGGATGGGTGCAGATCAACTAATGACGTGATCTGTCCTTCAACTTCAACAAACTAAAAGGGAAAAACAACAACAAAAAAAGGTGACTTGAAAATTACCCGCCATGCGTTTTATCCGGGCTCATACTTGAACAAAGGCTCCACAGCAACACCCTGACTGTACTCTGTCAAAATGCTGCTCTGAATAAATAAATCGGAAGCCTTTCCTTTGTAACCCAGAGGTTGAAGCGTGGGGGTAGTTTTCAGGTTGGAACAAGCTTTCAGAATTGCCGTTCATTTCCTAGCAGCCTTACGAACTACCAAAGGGGCTCTGTAAATGCAAGCCGCAAGGATAAGGAACTTAATTTGATGACAGGAAGGCACTTATGTGGCTTTTATGTTGTAGCTGTTCCAGATGAATACAAGATGTATGCTAGAAAAGAGGCAGAGAGAAAACACTCAAAAAAGCCTAAGCTAGGAGAGTACCTCCCAGCCTTTTTCTGATGTGCCAGAAAACCTCACAGGTACTAGTTAGGTTAATTCCACAATTGAATATAATTCTACTTTTGGGTCTGCTAGTGAAAATCCAGCCAAGGGAAAGCAGACTTTGATGTGAAATACCAGCACTTCTTGACTGAACTTGTCTTTTCCAAACCTGTGAGCAGAGTACCTCTGACCGAGGCTCTAAGGTACATCTGCAGAAATAATGGAGCTGTTGATACAGTCCCCATACAAAGATTTGGTAAACTATTTGCATGTGTAAACCAAAAATGAAGCTCTGAATAGATGAGCTAAAAGATCTTACTTTATCTAGCTTCATAACTGTATTTGTACTTACTTGCCATTGAAAAACTACATGTAAGATGTGTAACTTGAGTAAACCAAATAACCCAAACCAGATTTGAATAGAAATTTAAAGTTAATCAAAAACCAGATGCATTTCACCCATGGAGAAAAGTGACTACTGAACTGCGCCCAAACAAATCCAAAGAAGGGATCATTCAGCTGATCTGTACTTTCAGCCTGGCAAGGTACAAAAGCACCCAGTTCACTGAAGACATGAGGATACCATGGAGAACCAAGGCTGCCTCTGTAGAAATGATCTTCACTTTAAGTGGATATATCATCTTGTAACTAATGAGTTATCACGGGGAGTCTATGAAATAGCATTATTGCAATAAAAGCTACCTTTTCCTACCCAGTATCTATATTGCTCTTACAGTGCCCAGAAGTGCCCTGTAACAACTCTACCCCCTTTGACCGCAAGCTGAAGCTCCATTTTGGAAATACAGACCATCCTGCAAACACTCCACCAGATTTTGTTGCCTCCTGTCTTGCTACTTTGACTTCTGTAAAACTGGTTTTCTTCTTAAATGCAACCCTTTCCTTTGGGCTGATTTGATCTTAAACTGCTCCAGCATTCCAGAAACCTGCTTGACTGCACTCCAAAAAACCAGAGGGGTGGAGGAGAGAAATTAAGCGCTCCAATTAGTTTTAATCATTCTACACAGTGAGGAGCTTTTTAAAATTACTAGACAGCTTCCAATTTGCATAAGCACAGACTTGTTGAACCACGGCATTGGGCACTTCTACATTTACTTTGGAACGACTGGAGGTTGCTCACTAGAGTTCAAAGATTAAGCCGTAAAGAGCAATTTAGGGCAAATGGAATACAAAAAATGTAAGAGATTAAGTACACAACAACTGGGTAAAAATCCATTTACAGATCTCTCCTCATACGAGAGAGCATTTAGGCTAAGTGAACGTTTCATCCTTACCAATGGGGTTTTTATAATCTTATTGACTTTCCGTCTGAGTGCAGAAAGCTGCCTGTTGCCCTGAAAACTTCAGTAATTTTGAACGTGTAGTTACTGCACAATCCCTGGCCACCCATGTTTCCTTGTAAGTGGACTATCTAGAAATGATTTATAGGTTCTTTGGCAGTATTTAGTCCAACATTCCTATAAGCAACCACTGGGAAAAATAACCTAACTTCTTGGACTGAACTTTTTCGGTTTTTCATGCTCACTAATTAATAGCAGTGTGTGCTATAAAATTAGTACAGCTGGAACGCAAGACGCTTTCTGGCCTGTTTGGGGGAACTGAATGTGCACTGGTGACGTGAAAGTCAGCAGAATCCCAACCTGCTCAGCAGCTCCAAGCCTAAGGCCACCGAAAAAGGCTGTGGCTTTGTCCTCTGTCTGTTTATGAAGCCACCCTCGATACATTGTACAAAATATTTTGTGCTTTTTGTGCCTCACCATGGCTTCACTTTTCTTTTTTGGCACTTGGCAACTATCAAAGCCTGTATTCCTAGTAGTTGCTAATTCTTACAAAGTGTTTTA
The DNA here is from genome assembly GCA_013401315.1 of Balaeniceps rex. Taxonomy (NCBI): domain Eukaryota; kingdom Metazoa; phylum Chordata; class Aves; order Pelecaniformes; family Balaenicipitidae; genus Balaeniceps; species Balaeniceps rex. The sequence goes on along the minus strand of VYZW01006384.1, from coordinate 129,098 downwards.
ACGATGGTGTGTGTACACACTGCAGGTGATCGCAACGGCACAAAGTACTCTGTGGAACAGACTGCCATAGTCTTTTATGTTTTAAAACGATTAAGCTCTTCTCCAAAGTAGGAAAATACTGCACCGCGACCAAAATGGTGGTATTTTGCGGCCAGACTGGGACTGATATTTAGGTTAGGGAGTACTGCCCTAGTCTTGTGGACTCCATTGAACTCCTGATGACAAAGACTTACTGAGCAATGTCGTACTGACTGTCAACCAAGAGATTCATCAAACGCAGCCCCTGCACTAAAAAGCAAGCCAGATGAATTCCTCTTAAGCAGCATTAGAGGTATTGCCTTCTTAACTCATGCCTGTAAAACCAGCCTTTCTCAGCCAGCAGCACCGAGACAATAAGCCACATATCTCTTACCCATTGTACTAACCTGGCTATCCAGTCCAAGCAACAGAAGCATAATAAAAAAAAGGATTGCCCAAAAGGTGGGCAGTGGCATCATGGACACAGCTTTTGGGTAGGCAATGAAGGCCAGGCCTGGACCTAGAGAAAGAGAAAATAGGAAAGGGGGAAGGGAAGGGAAGAGAAATAGTAAGTACCAGCTTTTTGGTAAAGGTAGCCACACTCAAATGCAGGAATGCCTGGTTCCGTTCAGATAAATCCAAACGCGGCTGGAAATACCAGAAGTGAAACAGTTTGGCTCTTTTATCTGAAATCGAAGCACGCATGACTACAGCAGAAACCACAGGCAGACCCCCGAGGCCATTGCTAACAGATCACCAGTTTTAACATCTGTCTCAAACATGCCAATAATGGAGGTGGTCCTACACCTGCCCTGCTCAGACACAGGGCAGTATGGGGGCCGGGGGGAGAAGGGGTGACCCAGGGGAATGGCAGAATCCCACTGCTAGCCCACATGGTCACGATGAAGATGATGATGATGAAAACTCTTTTGCATGCAGGGAAGGGACTCTGCTCCAAACATTCCCCGGGATCTTTGCTAATGCAACCACTGCCTCCCTCTGTACGCAACCTCCAAACCCAGCATGGCTTTTCTAGAGAGGGGTTTGCACTCCAGGAGTCTGCTCCTTTGCTTCTGCAAACCCTCACTGCTGCACTGAAGTGATCAGGCTACTCCTAGTTAAATCAGCTGTGGTCCCTGAAAAAAATGCTTCCTGCTGTTAGGAATTGCTGGTGTGTAAAATCACTTCCCCACGCTGGCACATCACCTGTCCCTATCCGGCCAGCCTAGGCAGACCTGCCACGGTGACGCTAACATGACCAACATCAGCCCCAACTGCAGGATGGATTGCAACAGTCTGGGAGCACCAGCTTCCCTGCTCTGGAAACCAAAGCCTTGTTTGCAAGGGCTCGTTGCTAGACTGGGTCTCATCTACGCTGTGGACCAGACGGCATCTCACTCATACCCACACACCGAGCATACGCGCAGTGCTCTCGCATGCTGATCTCCAAAGGCGCTCTCACCTAGAGCCAGGTGCTATCAGCTATCACTTATGAGAGCTTTTGTTGAGAGAGAAAGAGCCCTCTCCAAGTGGGAGACAGGAACACTGACAATCTGGCATTTATGGCAGGCTCTCAAAGTGGCCGTAGAAATTTCGTGAAGCCGACAAAAAATTCTGAGGGAAGATTTAAATTCAGATTAAACCTGGGAATGCCTGGCTCATCTGCTTGTTTCTTTTTAAGAAGCCTCAAAACCCAGCATTTTCCAGGATTTTGAAGTGGATTCAAGTAATTTGCAATAGGAAAAGGATTTTTTTTTAAACTGCTTCAGTGCAGGGACAGAAATCTTATCTCTGATCTGTACAGAAAAATCTCTAACACTGCTCTTCCTACCTCCCACTTTTCCTTTCCAACAAGAAAGATGGAAAAAGAAGCAAGAGAAAGAGGTAAAAAAAGATGACTTTTTTCAAACTAAAGAAAACTTTTAAGTCACTGAAAATATTTGAACAGAAATAAATACAAATTAGCCAACAATTCAGCAACTAATTTTATTTAAAAATGAAACACAGCTAAGATTTTGTATGACAGAAGATACCAAAAAAATTGGTGAATGTCTCCAATTTTGGGGGGCTTTGCTTTTTGCCCCCTAATTCAGCAGATATAGTAGATCCTCCCTGGGGGAGAACTGCTACCAGATGGCATTTGCAGCTCATCTGTGCAATTGATGAGACAGATGTAAAACTGCTCTCCTCAAAACTTGCTGCAATTCTGTGTGCTTTGGCCAGTGAAACTGTCCTTGCACTCTGATACAGTCTAATACCAAGTGCCCTAAGCCCTGTGCTACCTTTGATTTTCCTTTGAAACTAAGTGTTGAACTAAAAAGAGAAAAGTCCATGTGAAAGAAAATGTTCCTGGCATCCCCTCAACTGAACATAAATAATCTAAACCAGTATTTAATTTGAAAGCCTGTTTCTCTGAAGGGTGTTTTGCAAAAGTGAAGCACTTGTGGCTGCTACTAAGAGCTAATTAGGACTGCCACAATCCCAGCCCACTCGCTGGCCGTTTGCCGGCAAAGTGCTGCGGCACGGCTGGAGACGTGCCCTGGGAGCAGAGCACTGCCGAGGCAGAGACCGGGCAGGCATTAGGAAGGCCAAGGCACTATAGTCAGGCCTGATTAATCTCAATTTGTTTGCAATTGGATTTAAAAAAAAGGCAGCTCTTGTGCTGTTTTAACACTGCTACAAATTGCACAGGCGGTAATGTATTTCTTCCAGCCAGAGATGCAGCACTGGTTAGACAGGACTCACTATGGCTTTGTTGAGCCTCCACTGCTTTCCTCGCTCCCTTTAAAAGTATTTCTGAAAAAAAATCAAGTGCTATTTATTAAAAGTCTCCTTTCACTGGGAAGTCAAAGGGGTCTAATGTGTAAGTCTAAGCCAGTGAAGGCCGGCAGCAGCAACCAGTGCTTTAAGCGGGAGCCATCCCTCGCTGACGAGGGTGTCCCGGGAACATTGCACCAAGGCTGAATTTGGCTCAGGTAAAAAATGTGGCCATGAGATTCTGCTGTCAGCAAATTTGTTGATGTCCCCCTGGCTTGCGCGAGGGCAAACAAGGAAACAAAATGGTGTCACGCATAGGTCAGGAGGGACTTCACTCGCTGAGCAGAGATGGAGAGGGAGCAGGAGGTCTTGGGCCCGTGGACAACATCTTCTCCCTGGTGCTATGGCCAGGCAGCAGCACCTCTGTTCCCCTTTTTCCTGACCCAGGGGAGCTGTTCTGACCTTGAACCAAAAAACCAAAAAAGGCAAGGCCAAAAAAAAAGGCTCAAGCACCTGCTGAATGTCTCTGTGCTGAGAAGACAGCAGCAGGGCAGGAGCGGCAGCGAAAGCCTCCCCCATGGCCCTGCGGGAGTCCTGGTACGCTCATCCCAGGGGGACCAAGCGGTCTCCAGTGGGCCTGCACTTGATCTCTGCTGAGAAAGGCAGCAAGGAAACCCATGGGCAGTGTTTTGGGTAATTTTAGATGATTTTGGTAATGTTTACTGTCATGTAAAAATGTCCCTTAGGATTTACCCGAAGACCAGCCAGTGATGAGCAACCCACTGAACAGCGAGATGGTTGCAATCTCTGGCCATTAGTGACTAGGACTGAATTTAAAATAGAAAACCTGAAGGAATCGACACAAAATATGCAAGAAACCAAAAACCAAGTTCAGAAGCCAATCAGTGCCCTCACTGTCCCTATAATAAGCTATAAAATCCCTCCTTTAAAAAAATGCTTTTTGAGCTGTTGATAAAAAAATGCTATGTAAACATTAAGTCTGTTAGTTAATTTGTATTTAAACGTTACTTAACAATCGAGTCTTACTATAAAACTGTTTAATTCTAAAAATGTCAAGCAACAGGAATATAGCTGCCTGTTTATCAGATTTAATAATAAAAATTAGAATAAATATTGATTAGACAAAAACCTAACGTGGAAATTCTTAAAAATGCTACTCTTGGAATTGATCCACCTACATATTAAAAAAAAAAGGGGGGCTATTTATGATTCATTCAATAGGATTATTCCCTTGCTTCCTGTTTTCAAACAAAGCAATCAACCTCCGATCAAAATAAGCATTATGGCCAAGACTGTTAACTAATTACACTTGCGAGAGGTATGCCAATTGCAGCCACCCAAGAATCCAGTGGTGCCACCAAAGTCATTAGTTTTTCATTAGCCCTTGTGAAGTGAGATGTTTTTCTTAAAGACTTAACTCCCAGAGCCACGTGATCAGAAGATATATTGACTTTTTCTTTTTAATGGCATGTTTGCAGAGGAAAGCTTTCAAATACTGTGCAGGTAAATTAAAATTGCTCAAAAAAATCAGAAAGAAATGCCAAAAGTGCACTCAGGTGATACTGTTGTTACTCAAATCTGATTAGCTTTAAACCTCATGGCTGTCAAGGCCTGACTCATTATTTTTGAATGGTAATTCCCATCTAATCTGTCTGTTCTATGTGAAAACACATGGTTACACCTGCCCTCATGAACAAGACATGCACAGAGGAAAAAAATGTCATCTGTTTTGTCTGAGATACATTCACAGGCTACGAGGATTTAGCCTTCTTCAGCTGCAAGTGCGTAGCTGAACGTTAATGGGAAGAACGTTTCTGAAATAAGGGAGGAACCTAAGTGTACATCCAGTTTCAAAATGGACTTCCCACAGTTCTGTCAACCTCACCCTGAAGCTACAGAGGACAAATGCAGGACTGCAACAACTAGAGTTCCTGTGGATGAAATGGTGCACAAAACCCAGGAGATGGAGTTCTCCAACTTCTCTTGCCTTTCAGTGAGACTTGGGAATATGTGTGTTTGTCCCTTCAAAAGGCCAAGGTAATATTCCCACTGCAGTGCTCCGCTGTGAGCAAGCAAAACTAAGCTATGAAAAATACATAAACACTGGCTATTTGCATTTGAATGAAAATAAAGGTAGTCTGAAAAGAAGGATGGAATAAATTTTTGAATCAATGACATTCTGGACCCTACATAATGGAGTGGTTATCTTAACTCTAATCTCAACTCAAATGGATTAGCACACTCTAGGAAATGTGTTCGCTGCCATGTTAATCAAGACAGAGTAAACAACACAACCCCAGCTAACCCTCACTGCTCTAGATGAAAGCCCAAATCAACAATGTGCTTATTTTTCTGGAGATTATGGGAAATCTTGTTCTGTTTTTATTGCTTAGATGTTAGCTGATTGAGTCTGCAGAACTTTGCTCACACGCTAGGCGGCAGTGCCCACCACCACTGCCACCAATACCATCGTACCTGACTCTGCCACATCAGCAATGTTCACCCCTTGCTCTTGTGCCATGAAGCCCAGGACGGAAAAAATTGCGAAGCCAGACACAAAACTGGTACCACTGTTCAGGCATCCCAGCAGCAAACAGTCCCTAAGTCACACATATGTCATGGAGCAAGTTAATTAAAAAAAAATTAACCCATTGTCCCTACTTTATTTACATCATTTAGCTAAAACACTAAACCCCCTTGGATGGAAACTTGCCTATAGCAGTTGTATTTGTACTTGTTGTAGCTCCCCAAGGAAGTCATTGCTCCTAAGCAGATTGCATATGAGAAGAAGATTTGTGTTCCTGCATCTATCCAGACCTAAAGGGAAAGACAGAAAGACTGTTATCACCGGCATCGTTGCATTGCAATACTCAACGCAAACACACAGTTCAATCTATGCAAAATCAACAAAATAATTGCTTCCATTGAGGGTAATAGCTAAAGGATCAGGGAAGGAGGGAAAGAGGACATCACATTTGCAAGTTTGGGTTTTATAGGGAAAAGAAAATAGTTAGCGTCAGACCCTACAAGAACATCATCTCTTCAACAGTTCCTGCATCCCCTCCCCAGAGATGCTCAATATTTCTAGTTTCTTAGTCATTCAGCTGTTCCTTCCTGTTGGCGCAACAATAAATGTGTTTCAGCACAATAGGAGATGCAGAAGTGTTTATAACATTGCTAATTTCTGTTGTAACTCATTTCAGTTAGATTCAGCCGACAGAGCCACTAAACTGAGGATGTGAAAAGTTTGAGAAACAGGTTTGTGTATTTGGTTTGTTTATTTTTCTAGCCTTCTCGTTGTTTTTGTATCTGTTCAAATGCAAGATAAAAAGCCATAGGGGTGGGGGGAAAACAAGCAAAATACAATGCACTTGATAAGATACAGATCTGGTCTCGGTCTCATGATTCTTTCTCCCAAGTACATTAAAAAAACATATACAGAGTGAAATAACAGTACACTATCAACTTCTCAGTTAGTAAATACATAGCAATCTATCAAAACGCATCCATTGAATCCCATCTGCTCACTTCTTTCTGCTAATGAAAGTTTGCTAACGCCAGCAGAAACCACCAAGGAGTCTGAGTGAGAAGTAAGACTGTAGATCGTTACCTCCTCCCTCCCACCATCACTTTCCAGCACCTTGCTGACTGGTGTCTCCTTGGAGATGATGCTTTTGTTAGACCATGGGAGGGGGCCTGCCAGCTTGCGTGAATCTCTTCTACATTACTGGCTGATGGTCTGGGCTTAGGGCTAATAGTAGGTCATAAAAATGATAGAGACCCATAAAAGAAGATTCATTCATAAAATATAATGTCTCCTGTGAAGAGGGTGTCTTGGATAAAGAGGGCAAGACTAAAGAATGAACCAAATTTCCACAATGTTTCTTTCAATTACACTTTTCCTACTGCAGTTATTTAGCTATCATTGGAGTTTTATTTTAACCAAATACTCATTAGAAAGAAATAGCAAAGACAGACGTTATTCCCTCTCACTGTGACCAACATTTTGTTATTTTCAAAGATTCCTCGTTTTATTTTTTGGGGGGGGGGGGGGACTGCATTTTTTTGTCTTTTCTCCTTGTAT